>JAVTVY010031703.1:0-134527 GCA_036873755.1 Hanleya hanleyi
AGCCAGTTTCACCGAACTCCCACATGTCTGTTATAGCCTTCATGCATTATGCTCATATAGAAAACACACACAAGACAAGGTTTTTCTGGTGAGATCTCATTTTGTTTCTCACTTCACTCCACCTGTGGCTCTTGTAACTTGTAACTCCTCGTCAAATGTTGGAATGCCCGCTCGTAACCTAGACCAAAACATGTACTTGGTCTGATTTCATTGGCTCTCTATTTTTAGCCCACCATCACCAGATGGTGGGCTGTTCAAATCGCTTTTTGTCCGTGGTCCGTCGTCCGTCGTCCGTCCGTCGTCCGTCCGTAAACAATTTCTTGTTATCGCGATTTCTCAGGAACTACTGCATGGATCTTTCTCAAATTTGGTACACAGGTTCCCCTTGGGGTCTAATTGTGCAAAGAAACCTTTTTTGGTCCGATTCGAAAATCCAATATGGCCGCCAGGCAGCCATCTTGGATTTCCCCATGAAACCTTGTTATCGCGATTTCTCAGGAACTACTGCATGGATCTTTCTCAAATTTGGTACACAGGTTCCCCTTGGGGTCTAGTTGTGCAAGATACCTTTGCTGGTCCGATTCGAAAATCCAATATGGCCACCAGGCAGCCATCTTGGATTTCCCCGTGAAACCTTTTTATCGCTATTTCTCAGGAACTACTACATGGATCTTTCTCAAATTTGGTACACAGGTTCCCTTTGGGGTCTAGTTGTGCAAGATACCTCTTTCTTTCCGATTCGAAAATCCAATATGGCCACCAGGCGGCCATCTTGGATCTCCCCATGCAACTTTGTTATCATGATTTCTCAGAAAGTACTGCATGGATCTTTCTCAAATTTGGTACATAGGTTCCCGTTGGGGTCTAGTTGTGCAAAATACCCTTTCCTCGTCCGATTCGAAAATCCAATTTGGCCACCAGGTGCCCATCTTGGATTTCCCCTTGAAACATAGTTATCGTGAATTCTCAGGAACTACCTCATGGATCTTTCTGAAATTTTGTACACAGGTCCCACATGGGGCCTAGTTGTGCAAAATACCATTTTTGGTCCGATTCGAAAATCCAAGTTACGCTCCAAATTAATACGGCATTCCTGAGTTGTGACGTTGCATCACACGAGTCGGCGGATCAAACGTTGGGACATATTCTAAAAAGTGACTATAGAGAATATCCATACCCTCACCTTCCATATCAAGAGATTCCAATAATTCGGAATTAAAATGTATTTCTTCAAATTTTAAATCAGTTTTCATTAGTCCAGTGAACTGCCCCACTGTTTCGTCTGCCGACGGGTCGGCTACATGAAGGGACGTCACTCTTGTGACACAACGTTACAACTCGACAACTGTAGACTTCTGCGTGTTTCATCAGGATTCAGACACTTTCGAAGTTTCAACATTACTGCGCGGATCCCTTCAGTATTAAGTATTGTACCATCTTACTGTTTTCGAGCATGGTATCTTAAAAGAGATATCTCAAACTAGCCCAGTAAACGGAACAGAATTCATTCCTAATTATAAATATATTAAGTATGTTTCATAGTTCATGCCAAAGGGTCGAGGAGATTTGTCTTCACTTCCAGTACCCAATGATGGCACGTGCAAAAAAAAACTACGAAACGAAGACGAAAGATCCTCCGGACATTCACTTTTAGACTAACTTTTCTCTTGTACTATAACAACCGACATAAGTACAGTTTCTAGAAATCTTGAAACTCCTTAAACTTAGAAAGATGATATCGTGTTGTTTTCCAGTGTCCCTTTTTCGATCAGATTCGAAATTCTGTAAACAAAATTACGAATCAATCGTTTGTTCTTAGTAACAATGGACAAAAAGATCCTCTTGTCATTAGCTTACAATTATCGGACAATGGTGAGCGCCAAGATCCTTCAGGATCTCTCGTACTGCAGTGCTCTTGCATTGTTTTCTGGACATTGATGGGTGACATTTGGCCCCATCCTAGGCCACTGATCGGCTACTTTTCTCAGTCCATTCATTGACCGAATCCCCACATGTCTGTTATAGCCTTCATGGACTATGCTCATATAGAAAACACACAAGACAGGGTTTTTTGACACAGAACAACGTGTATCCGTTCGCCTAGTCCTCCCGACTGATCATATTCCCTTCATCCTGGTCGATTTGACCGGTGGCTGTAAACAGGCTCTGATAGGCTCGAATGAAATTCCTGCGCCCAAAGTTCGGTGTTAAGGCCGTGGCTGGGACCTGTTGTCCATCCACATGCAGGGCCACAAAATTGATGCCGAAATGTTTAAAGTCAAACGGGTTCTCTGGGTAGGCTCCGCTGAAACTGATATTTTCCACACAGGCCAGGATCAATCGCTTGGGTAGTTCCCCCAGGAACAGGTTTTCTTTGGTGGCGCTCATATTTCCAGCAGGCACAGAGAACACTTTGGTTTGTACACGTCGGATAGGGTACTGGGCTGGTTTTGTTTCCAAGGCTTTGAGGTGTCCCAATTGAACGGCTGGATTCGGTTTTACTTTTCGGACATACAGGACTGCGTCTTGGATGACAATCTTATAGTCGGCTGCATGTCCGTCTACGTCAGTGGCCATCAAGGCGAAGGTCGGAGGCGCCCGTATCAGTCGGATTTTGATGGGGATCTTGTTCAAGAGGTACCGGTCTTGCATGAAAATGTCTGCGTGCAGTCGATCCATGAGATCCACCGAGGCGCCGTTGGCGGTGAAAGCCTTCCGTTTGTTATATCCTTCATTGTCCACCGTGCTCATGTGCTCGGCTGTGTCCTGGTAGAATAAAGCGGGTGTCAGCTGAGATTTTTTAGCCTCTCGTTCATACGACAACAGCGTCTCGATGTAGGCCCGATAGGGGTACGTGTTGGTCGAGTCACTGATGAGTTTGTCGCTGAGAAATATATCCACCTGTTGAAACATCGAGTGCAGCCAGAGATTCGTCGGGCCCACCGTTGCAGCTTGGATGATTCTAGAGCCATATCCATTGACGACCTTTGCTTTCACATACAAGTACGTATGGGCTAAATCCACATAGGCCGTATCCGCATTACTGATGTTGAACTCGATGGGCCCTGTTTCGTTGATGCTGGAGAGCGGGAGATGCTCCGCCCATAATCCTTGTTCGGCACTGGTCTGTGTATGCGGGACGGTCCACAAATCAAATTCACTGTTGGTGGAGGGGCAGGACTCTGCGTGGATCAATGACATGTTTAAGAAAAGATATCCTGGGTCTTCGATGTGCGTCGTCGCTGAGTCGCTTTTCCCAGCGCTTCTGCCTCCGCTTCATTGCTAGGTTTGGTAATTTGTTCATTGGGTTCTGTCGCCGCTTCACTCAGGGCACGAGCCCAGCCCAACTGAACAGCTGACCGCTCGTCCGGTGTAAACAGCTGGTCCACGATAGGCACCACTTTCTCGAAGGCTGTCCACAGATCGGGGTCTAGGGTGAAGCCTCGCATAGGGTCTTGGTAACGGCACAGGCGTGGGGAGAAGGGTCCACGGTGTACGTAGATGGCATTGTCTATGTGGATGAGGTTTCCGTCGAGCTCACCGCTCAACACCCGTTTAAATTTGGTCCAGCCGTCACGGTGTAGCGTAACCGTATTCGATACGGTCTCAGCGCGCGACCAGCAAACATCTGCACGGTCTTCCACGATGGTAACTTTATCTTCATAGACGTGTAACCTCACCCGGGGTGTAAGGGGAAGGATGGCTCGTAGGACTGGTGACATGGTTGCCCCAACGACGAACGGTGAATGACACACACTGTGACTTACCCTCGTATATATCGGTTGCACATAAGCGCATCTGTGGAGGCTCTGAAGAGCCGTTCTTTTTCTGTCCCTGTCATTGCCACAGCGTCAGGGTCAATAGGGCAAAGACCATTACTAGGCCAACGAGCCGTCGCTGGTTCCGGCGTGAGCGCTCGTGGTCCGTAGTCCGGGCATCAAGGGTGGCTGTCATAGTCCAGTAGTGGTGGGTGATAGCACGCCTCTCCATCGAGTGCAATCTGGCGTCGCCCCTCGTTGTCGCCATCTCCAAACATGGACCGAAGCACTGCTCTGTAACCCGTGAGTGAATTAACCACGGTCGCATGCTGTAAAATGCGAGTCGCATAGGGATGGATGGCCGTCATGGCTCTGTAACCGTAGGAATGAGGTGTGGGATGCAGAGGGGCGTGTTTTATACACCATGTCACATATGTGCGCCTATACGTAGCTCTACGGATGTAGTCCGTGATACGTACTATTCTGATTGGTTAGTTCAAAAAGAGAGCAACAATCAAAGATTAAAAATCAATCTTTTTATTAGCCCCTCCATTACAGCACATAGGCGTGCGGCCGGACAACCCGCGCGCGCGCTGCGGCCGGGGCGGGGCGGGCCGGGCCGGGGAAAACCAGGACCAGGTCAGTACATGCATCCCATAGGTCACGCCCGATTCACGCAGAACGGAAGTGACGTCATACACCTGCGCACTCCCATGATGGAAAAAGCCCACAACCAAGTCAGTACATCCATAGTCAGACGAGGTCAAAATACTCGCTTCTGATTGGCTGTCAAAGGTCACGATATGCAAATTTTTGAGGTCAAAGGTCAATGGTAGTGAATATACGCACTCTATACTGGAGGTCAAAGGTCAATGGGAGTCAATATACGCCCTTGATAGGGGTTTTCTCCTAGTTTAGGGGGTAAAGTCCGTGTTCCATTTTTCATATTTTTTCTGGAGAAACTTTTACATGCACCCACCCATGCACCCAGGCCCCGATAAGCCCGGGGGCCGAAATGACCCCTTTTGGATAGGGTTGATAGGTGTTTTCCCCTTGTTTAGGGATAAAGTCCGTGTTCCGCTTTTTATATTTTCGGGACAAATCCTAGTTTTACATACACCCACTCCCCCACTCTCTCAGCAGGCCCCGATAAGCCAGGGACCGTTATTAGCCCTTTGGGATAGGGTTGATAGGAGTTTTTCCCTATTGTAGCGGTTAAAGTCCGTGTTCCGCTTTTTATATTTTCGGGACAAATCCTAATTTTACATACACCCACTCCAGGCAGAACCCGATAAGCCAGGGACCGATATTAGCCCTTTGGGATAGAGTTGATAGGGGTTTTCCCCTATTTTAGAGGTAAAGTCCGAGTTCCGCATTTTATATTTTCGAGACAAATCCTCATTTTACATACACCCACTCCAGGCAGAACCCGATAAGCCAGGGACCGATATTAGCCCTTTGGGATAGAGCTGATAGGGGTTTTCCCCTATTTTAGAGGTAAAGTCCGTGTTCCGCTTTTTATATTTTCGGGACAAATCCTAGTTTTACATACACCCACTCCCCCACTCTCTCAGCAGGCCCCGATAAGCCAGGGACCGATATTAGCCCTTTGGGATAGGGTTGATAGGGGTTTTCCCCTATTTTAGAGGTAAAGTCCGTGTTCCGCTTTTTATATTTTCGAGACAAATCCTCATTTTACATACACCCACCCATGACTTGCAAAATCCTTCCGTAGGGACCCCAAGTCCCCGACTCAAATGAATGGACGGCATACAAGTCCGTACATGCACTCCTAATCACGTGACCGCCGCATGATGGAAAACACCCAGAACCAAGTCAGTACATCCCATACAGTCATACCCAGGTCACGCCTGATTCACGCAGACCGGAAGTGACGTCATACACCTGCGCACTCCCCGTGATGGAAAAAACCCAGACACAAGTCAATACATGCATTCCATACAGTCAGACATACCCTCAGCCCTCTATATACTCATGGACATGCCTTGATCTCGGGGAGCCAGGTGCTCGGCACGTGAGCTCACTCACGCAGACGTCAGACCAGGTGTTTACGGCGGCCGCAACATTGTAGCGAACGTGCAACATTGTTGCAATTCGGGGAGCCAGGTGTTCGGCACGTGACAACCCAGCCCAAGCAGACGACAGCGAAATTCTGGCGGGAAAACCCCCACAGACAGGTCAGTACATGTCCTATCATGTTCACAGGTCACGCCCCACATGCGCACTCCCCGTGATGATGCATTTCATACAGTCAGACATACCCTCAGCCCTCTATATACTTGGGACTGCTTTCTGTCCGCGGAGGCAGACCGCATCACCGCCAAACCGCATCACCGCGGAGGAATCACCTAATTGACCTCTCGACCTCGGCCAAACCACTTTTAGTCGGTAGGGGTGCTAGGTTGGTTAAAGGTCAATAAGGCCTTATCTCTTCGCTGTATTCTCAAGTGCACTCATTGACCTTTGACCCCTACCGACTAAAAGTGGTTTGGCCGAGGTCAAAGGTCAATGGGACTCGTAATCAACCCTATATACTACTAATGTATCCCAGTACATTTATACTGGGTGGAAGATGAACCGGTGGGCTCCTCGAAGCTGGGGCTGATCTCTACGGGCTCCACATACACAGGGTGTCGTATGAGTTGGTGACGCTGCAACTGATTTAGGCGTTTGATGCGGTGATATTCCCTCGACGCCGCTGTTCCTCGGTGTAATCGTTGATGGCGTCGTGAGTCCCCGAAACGTTTCCCCGCAGATCGTGCAGATATCCTGGGCGAAAACATCATGGATGGCTTCAAAGCAGAGTAAAGCGTCCAGACAAGTAACTGACCAAGGAAAGGTAGTACAAGTGTACATCTTGGTAGAGTGGTTATAGTGAGTGTCTGCTGAAATGGACCAGAACGTTCGCTTTAAAGCGCTAGCTGGTGATCTATGTTAGTACAATGAGTCGTACCTTCCAATGTCGTAGGGGAAGAAAAGTAGCACCTTAGTCTAGAACGCGCATGGGGGTTTCCCAAACTGTCAATCAACTCTTAGTCTAAGACTTCATTGGATACTTTCTCAACCTGCAATTATAACACAGATGGCGTGGTGCTCTAATGTATCCCCTTGTAGTCTAGGACGAGCAGTGGGTGGAGTTCTCAAACTATAAATCAACACTACCGGTTTTGCTTTCATTGGATACTATATCAAACCCATTCCAGTGTGTAGGTCATGAACTCACTTGGTAGGAACGAAAGGTGGACGGTTGGGATCCTTGACGCGGAGATCAATCTCCATGGGGTCCTCCACTCGTAGCGGTAGATCTTCCTTCATGTGCTCTTCAACACGAGGTAGCGAACAGACCTGCATGGACTCGGGCACTGAATTGTCGGGCCTTAAGAATCGACGACAATCAGCATAGTGGGTATCTCACGCAGTGCACGTTTTAGGTGGTGTAAAATTTCCGGGCGATTAAATGGCTTCGAGAAGTCGTTCATATGAACATCTTGGTGGATGTCCAGAACGTTCGCTTTTATAGCACTAGCTGCCGATCTATTATGAGTGAAACCAATTTGAGCTGGTTTGTTCCAATGTGTACGCCTGGACTCGTTGGATATTTTTCACAAACGGCCTTGTCAAGTGGACAGGATCTCCCATACGCTGTGGTACATATATCTTTGTTTGATCGTTATGATCAGCTGTTCTCTATTATCCGATTGGTCTATAAAGATGCTAGTCCTAAATGCTGGTCTGCACATGTGAGCGTGGATTCAAATCCTACTCCTGACTTTATTTGTACCTGGATCTACACTGTCATAAGGAATGAGTCAATTTGACCTAATATTTCTGAGTATAGACGTCACGGACCCAAAGATTTTGGATCAAATTCCATTTTGACCCAAATATTTGGGAACGTCACGTCTATACTCAGAAGTATCAGGTCAAATTGACTCATTGACCCAATCTTTCTGACAATGTATTGTACCTAAAATTGTACATGATTTGTGCATATCTTTTTCCTTTGTGCTTATTGGGATTGACGGGCTGTTGGGAGAGATATCATTTTATTCAGTAAGCAAGAACAACAACGTGCGAACAACCACATGAGAACAATAACTTGAACACAGAATGGGGTTTGTACATTGAAATAGTCTTGGATAAATTCATACACCAGCTCATTCCGGTCCTCAGCCTGCGGGTACTCGTCGAACATCTGCACGATAGTGAGCATGGATAACCACGGCAACGATGACGTAGATGAAACAGTCAGTACTATTCGCACACTATCCGGTATCGTTTTCCACCACACATTTAATGCTGCGTTTGATTGCATGCATAAGTCCGGGTATTGCAGAAACTTATAAAACAGGGCTATTCCACCAAGCGCCTCCACTCAAAGTTTCTCAAATTTGGCGATACATATCGCATGCTGATAGCAAAATACGAACGTAGCGTGCAAGATCTATGGCGCTACGTTTCGTAACATGTGTCTAATTCCGCTTAACCCGGGGCTAGGGGCCGTATGAGCCCATGTACTTCAAGATCCTCATGGTACTCATATGAACAGTCACAATCAAAGCGTGACTGAGGTACATCATTTTTAGATGACGACTCTATAACGAATATTATGGATTAAGAATACTGATCAGCGATACGGATTTGATATTTTGGAACATCATGATGTCTTGCCGGCATCATTGAAAACTGTTGACCGCTTCTCTCTTGCAGGAAACAAGCCTATGTTTATGTATACTTTTGCCTTTTTGAATTTGGTGCTAATACTGTTATATGGAAATGGAATAGGTCTTTGGATTATGGACGCGGATATTCTCTAATGGACGACGGCTGGATTATGAATGACGGACTAGACGCTTGTAATTATCGTATGACAAAAATCCAATCATATGGAGAAACGGTATGGATACCAACGCCTCCACGTAGAAGGATATGCCACATCATCAACCAACGTCCTACCGTGTTTCAGTACCACGGCTGCGCTCTCAGGCAGACAATACAACGAGCGTCATAATATGACCCATGTCGCATCGGGAAATGGATGAGAACCGCGCATGAGTTGGAAGCGTGAGTTTGATCGTATAGGCCGCTGTCAATCCGAGTTGCATGCCGTCATTAACGCCCACGACCGACCGCTGGATTACCGCACCCTTCTGACTACCACGGACATCTTATTCTATTCTATTCCTACGCGCTGTGCAGGTGGAAGACCTACGGGTTCGTCGAATTTGACATCCATGTTTCCGTGCATCTTCAAACCCAATTCGCCGAATGCCCGCCCAGATTCAAGAATAAGACTGAGGTGGGTCGAAACGACATCGGGGATCATGCGGGCGTATTCCAAGGAGCACCATGTCTTTAAACAGCCTCGCCGTATGCTGGAAGTGACGAAAGTGCATCAAGTTTGCGCCCAAGGCTTGTTTCAAAGAATTTGCTAACGAAGTGATGACTGCCCGTCGCGAAGGCGATGTCGACCCCAGTGAAGCCATAATCGGAGAGACAATGAAATTGCTTGGGAACAGCGTCTTTGGCAAAACCTTAACCAACCAGGACCGCCATGTCGACATTGTCATTTGCAAAACTAACAAAAGACAGCCAGCGGATGAACTCACCACTGTTTCTTCATTTGGTAGGAATTGACGAGCCCACAGTTGAGGTCACCTAGTCCAAAAAGATCATTCGCTACAACCTCTCGCTGAACAGATGGGGTGTATGGTGTACCACTTGGCTAACTTCCGTATGCTGAAAATCATGTACGGCTTCCTATGTGCTGTTTTCTTCCCCTCCAACTGGCAGTTGATAAAAATAGACACAGAATCTGAATACACGACCGTATCCAACGCGGAATGGGGAAACCTAATAAAATCTAAGCTGCGGGAACGATACGAAGCTGAACGTAATCAGTGGTTACCGCGGATATACCAAATTTTTACACCTTTGACAAACGGACACCGGGGCTTTTCAACCTGGAGTGATTCGGGGATGCGATGATCGCCCTTTCCGCGAAAACTTAAACTGTTACGGTAGGATTGACAAGAAATTGAGCTGTAAAGGTTTCAGTCGTCGCAATGCTAACATTGCCAAAGCCCTGTATCTCGTTCGCTCGTTGATGGGTAATTAACCGCTAAGATTAACCGAAAACGACGTCACAGAAGTTCAAATATCACCGGAAGTTGTGAACATTACCGAAGTTGAAGGCAAAGAGAAAGCAGGAGCAAATACCTGCCGGTTGACCGCTAGCATGGTTCAAAGGTCAACCGGAAAGTGAGGTCACAGAAGGTCAAATATCAAAAGGCACCGAAGAAAATGGGCCGAAAGGGTCTGAAAAGGAAAGAGCTTTCACCGAAGGGGATATAATTTTTACCAAGAGGAATCGATGGAAGCAGAAACTTATCGAAACCGATTGTCTGCAAAGACAAAATACCGAAAGGGATGGCGAATGAATGGCTTCCCGTATGGTCACAAACGAGACAAAAAGGGATAGTCATCCAGCGAAAGATAGTCATTTCTTGTGCCGAAATGGAGTCATTTCAAGTAAAGGTAACCGAAAGGAAGGACGAACATGGCTTACCGAAAGGGAGGGCGAATATCTCATACGACTTCGCCCGTATATTTCGCATGAATACAGAAAGGGAGAGATTTTATCGCCCAATTTTAGCACAGAGTAACTGACACTTTGTCTCTGGATATGACTCAATAGAGTACGGTAAGAGAAACTGTGTGGATATGACTAAGTAAAGTGACTAAATATTTGTCTCGATATATAACAAAATACCGAAAGGGAAGCTGGCA
This sequence comes from Hanleya hanleyi, assembly GCA_036873755.1. Classification (NCBI taxonomy): domain Eukaryota; kingdom Metazoa; phylum Mollusca; class Polyplacophora; order Lepidopleurida; family Hanleyidae; genus Hanleya; species Hanleya hanleyi. The sequence goes on from JAVTVY010031703.1 coordinate 10,569, forward strand.
GATGGTCAGATAATTTTCACCTGAAGGTATCAATTTAAGCAAGAGTAACCGAAGCTTTGTCTATTGAAATTACTAAATACAGGAAAGGGAAGATGACAGACAGCAAATGACTTTTACTGAAAAGAAGTCATTTCGAGTAGGCCTACTCAACGGAAAGGGAGGGCGAACATGGCTTCTCATATACCCGATCAACGAGAGAAAGGACGACGAATGGCTTACAGTCTAGTGTGAGATCATAAGGAGCCGAAAGATACGACGAACATGGCTTATACGAATACCGAAAGGAAGGACGACGGCTGCTTGCATGGTTTCCAGGATATCAAAAAAGATCAAAAAAGACCAAAAGGAAGACATATTTTACCGAAATTCGAGTGCAAATTCAAAGCAGAAACTACATTGTATTTACTGACGACAACCAAAAGGCTCAATCTACCAAAGGGCTCAACTTGTGAAAAGGGCCGGTTTGATCGTGTAGGGAAATTATTCAGTGCCGTAATCCATTGGTACAAGGGGTGTTCGGGCATTTCGGCATGCGACATTTCGTTACGTGACATTTTGGTACATGACATTTCGGCACAAAATGGTGGGTACGATATTTCGGCATGCGACATTTCGGCAACTTTATTTCACAGGCTAAAAAATAGTATGGAAATGAAGATCTTCACTTTTTTCTAACATATTATAGGTTTACTAGATGTAAAATTTGCAGTGATTGGCCAGATGTCCAATTTAGTCAAAATTGTCCAACCGAGTCAAAGCTTTAGAAAAGACAAATGCATATGCATGTTACATGATATAATGTAGATCTATTAAAACTATGTAATGAACATGTTTTACAGCTCAAATAAGTATAATTATATTCGTTACAGATTTTAGTTTAACCTCATTCAGCATGATCTTTACCCTTCGTTTCAGACCGCATACATATGCTGCCTGCCTTAGCTGATTTGGGATATGAATATGCAAAGATATAGAGCATGACATTCTCTCTTGCTATACAGAGTTTGGAGTTCAAAGTGCTCATAATAAAAAAATACAGATTTCCATATCTGAGGAAATAATTGCTGGTCTCCTCGAATAATGAACTGCGAACTGTGAACCGCGGTCTAACTTTATGAACGTCTTTAGCTGTAGTATACGTTAAAGGGTATGCTCAGCCTACATACCCACTCAGCATCAAACAGTTCCTTGGTGTCATAGAAAACGGTTGTATTAGGTCTTCCCTCTTATTTCTAATCCTAAAAACCAGTATTTCACGAAAGAAAGTCAGTTTTCCAGTTTTGTCTCCGAACGCGTAATCTTTGACCTATCATTGACGTCATGAAGGGAACTCCCCCATAATCACCAATGCTATTCAGATAGAAAGAACTGAACAATTTATATTTGCCATATTATATTTATATTCTCGCGTTATATCAAGCAGTTGGACGTTTGGTGGGCCTTCCAACACAACTCTTATTAATATATAATTGTATTTATCGCCAATATATATAAAATTAGCGCAAAAGATGAGAGTTTATAAAGCTATTCCGTATCGTCAACCACCACTTGCCGTTACATTCATAGACATGTATACGTTGTGCAGCCTACACTATGTCGAATTATCTAAGATATGATAATCTTACATTGACAAGACAAGCGGTGAATCGACGATTATCACCATTTTTTCTCCAAACAATTATGCCAATCAACTGTGTTTGTCAAAGACTGAAAAGACGGTACATATGGGAGTAGTAGTATAAGGACGGCACAGACCACATTTTGCCGGGGGAGATAACTCTTGTATCCACCAGGGGGCGCTGTTTTGACCTGTGAACATGTATTGACCTGTCTGTGGGGGTTTCCCATGACGATCACGTGACCTACATGTCTAGACTTGTTGGTGTGTGTTGATGTACTGGGGTTTTTCCCGGCTGGCGGTCAACATGGCGGCTAGTCCGCCATGTTAGAAATCAACATGGCGCCTAGGCTAGTCCGCCATGTTAGAAATCAACATGGCGGCTAGGCTAGGCCGCCATGTTAGAATTCAAAATGGCGGCTAATGAGTCCGCCATGTTGATTTCTAACGCCAGCGGAACTAGCTAGCACCATGTCGATTTCTAACATGGACTAATACTAAACTGTGCTTTAAGCGCCGCCATCGTTAGAAATCAACATGGCGGACTCCACAATCCGCCCCGCCATGTTGATTTCTAACATGGCGGACAGCCAACCCGCCATATTGATTTCTAACACTTGGCGGACTAGCCTAACCGCCATGTTGATTTCTAACATGGCGGACTATCCACCATTTTAACCTTAACGCCATGTTAGAAATCAACATGGCGGACTCAGTAGCCGCCATGTTGATTTCTAACATGGCGGACTAGCCTAGCCGCCATGTTGATTTCTAACATGGCGGACTAGCCGCCATTTTAACCTTAACCGCCATGTTAGAAATCAACATGGCGGACTCATTAGCCGCCATTTTGAATTCTAACATGGCGGCCTAGCCTAGCCGCCATGTTGATTTCTAACATGGCGGACTAGCCTAGGCGCCATGTTGATTTCTAACATGGCGGACTAGCCGCCATGTTGACCGCCAGCCGGGAAAAACCCCAGTACATCAACACACACCAACAAGTCTAGACATGTAGGTCACGTGATCGTCATGGGAAACCCCCACAGACAGGTCAATACATGTTCACAGGTCAAAACAGCGCCCCCTGGTGGATACAAGAGTTATCTCCCCCGGCAAAATGTGGTCTGTGCCGTCCTTATACTACTACTTATGGGACATAGCGGGTCTTGCCAGCGAGCGACAGCATTTGGCCTACGAGCCGAAGAATCACCGGTTCCAAATTGACTGCAAAAGTTTCGTCTCGCCTCATTGTAAAATTCAGCGGCTGTTTTGAAAATAAAGCTTAGCTGAAATATTCAACGAACAGGTCGATACTTCATGTAGGAACTATTGTCTGGGTCTTTGTGTCGTTGAAAAGGCACATGTCTAGACACATTGTTGTCCCCAGACTTTGGCTATTGTATCCCCAGACTTGGCTATTGTATGCATTGTCTCGTGATTCTTACATAAAGTATGGGGTCGAAGAGGGGCGGCGGAAGCAAGATTGCCCCTACCAGCGATAACAACACAATTAGGCGAGGGTCCAGGGGCCGCCTAGGCTCCGGAAGCGCTGGGGTGCTAGATCGCAGGAGATGCATTCCGGCACATAAAATACCATATTAATGCTCGATAAAATGTTGAAAATGTGGGTTCAATTAAAACATTTACAAAGTCTAGGCTATTTATCAATGAAAAACATTTTTCTTTGATAGGCATTTAGAAGTCGGCGTATATAACACAAGGCTATTCTATGGATAACAACTTCTTTATTGCTGTGGAGCTGACGTTTCGTTGGAGATACTTCCAACTTTTTCAAAGCTAATGATCTACATTGATTGAAATTGTAGTTTAAGGGCCGCTTCCCATTCGGATTTCGCGGCCCATCAACTCAATGTTTTATTTGAATTTCGCGGTACATTTCTTTGTTTTTTGAATATCTTTTCCAGCGCTAAGTATATAAATAAATAAATGAATAAATAAATAATAAATAACAATGAGAGATTAGTAGGAGATATAAAGTAAATAAGAATCGCTATGTACAAGTTCGTAAGTCTCTTTCTGGTTTTTGGTTAAGTTATACTGGTAAATGTGAGTTCACTGTAATCGCGTGGATGATTCCTTTGTCTTGGTACCCCTTAGTACGCACAAAGCCGTCCAGAAAAAACTGGGAGAATCATGGGCGTCTTTAGGATTTTTCGAATCGACTTCCCTAGCGACGCCCTTGGGAACAGGGTGGGTTCTTCCAGAAATCTGTGCCTGTAACAATTGCTTGGAGTGTGTATTGGGGAACAGGACGGCAGGTCTACGTCCTATATTGCGTGAAAGTCAAAGGATCATATTCTGTGTTGAGGCGTCAGTTCGGTGTCATCTATGGGGTAGCGTGTCGGTGTGGTTTAGGATTTGGTATTCTGGTTGCTCAGTTCGGTGGGGTAGCGTGTCTGGCGTGGTATAGGGTCGAGTATTCTGGACGTTCTTGTGGACCGACGATGATGATCTTCATCTCCATTTCTGAAAGTATGATCTACATTGATTGATTGAAATTGTAGTTTAAGGGCCGCTTCCCATTCGGATTTCGCGGCCCATCAACTCAATGTTTTATTTGACTTTCGCGGTACATTACTTTGTTTATTGAATATCTTTTCCAGCGCTAAGTAAATAAATAAATAAATAAATAAATAGGTAAATAATAAATAACAATGGGAGATTAGTAGGAGATATAAATAGAGGTAAATAAGAATCGCTATATGTACAAGTTCGTAAGTCTCTTTCTGTTTTTTTGTTTTTTTTGGTAAGTTTTTCTGGTAATTGTGAGTTCACTGTAATCGCGTGTATGATTCCTTTGTCTTGGTACCCCTTTGTACACACAAAGCCGTCCAGAAAAGACTGGGAGAACCATGGGCGACTTCAGGATTTTTCTGATCGACTTTTCTAGCGGCGCTCATGGGAACGGGTGGGTTCTTCCAGAAATCTGTGCCTGTAACAATTGCTTGGAGTGTGTATTGGGGCACAGGACGGCAGGTCTACGTTCTATATTGCGTGAAAGTCAAAGGAACATATTCTGTGTTAAGGTGTCTGTTCGGTGTCATCTATGGGGTAGCGTGTCGGTGTGGTCTAGGATGTGGTGTTCTGTTTCTGGATGTTTCTTGTTGTGCGGCGATGTTGGCATTCTTGTGATTGTCATCCGTCTTCTGTTTTTACTCTTGTCCATCATGGTGCTGTTTTATAATATTTGTCGTCATCGGTGTTCTGTTTTAATGCTGGTCTTCCTCGTCTGTGTTCTTCAGTGTTCTGTGCCTGTATTACAAAGAATAGAAGAGTTTGTAGTTTTTTGTTTTCTGGTGTTATATTTTGCCACCGACTGGCACTATCGTGATCTAAGTCACATAATAACAATAACTAATTAGGTACTAAATATTATAAATAACAATATTATTATAATTAAGGCCAAATGTGAATGCTTGATATAACCTCCAGTCTTCTGCCCCTGCTAGAAAACCGGACGGTTAACATTCGTTAACGAGGGTTGGAGGTAAGGGAACACAATTGTAGAAATTAGTATTCATTTTTGTGAGTGACATTATTCGTGTGCGTGGTTGTTTCTTGGATGTGTGCTACTGATTTATGTCCTTGATTGTTGAATTGGTAGCGGCCTTTAGGTTTTAGAGACGAATGTGGTTACCGGCCCACACGGAACATGGTATCTCCGGTGCCCACATTGCCTATATTTTATTCCAAAAGAGAAATTTTGGCCAATATTGTCGCAGGGATGTTGATTGGTCTTGGCCTCCGGTTTTTGAGACTAATGTGGCAACCGGCCCACACGGAACATGGTATCTCCGGTGCCCACATTGCCTATATTTTATTCCAAAAGATAAATTTAGGCCAATGCTGACATATGATCTACATAGTACAGTTGAGGGTATTTATACAAGTGATAACAAGCAAACAAGGTCACAAAATAATCATTGCACAATAGGCTTCATGAGTTAATCATGGCAGGAAAATAAAGATAATCAAACAGTGAATATGACTATTGTAATCTGCTAATCATCTAGGCGGGTAAAGACAATGGGTGATTACAGATTAAGTTCAAAGTGGCCTCATGGTTAAAGTGACAAAATTATAGAATCTTATATGTGTGAGGATTATACAATTGGTAAGAGATAATCACATGGATAAATAGCATAACGTGTGAGAAGTACATAAAGGATAATGGAAAGGATTAACGGTCACGGTGATAATCTCCATCTAAGCTGATAAGGCTGTCATAGGCGCTGGGTACAAACTGCCCACTGTCTCTGTTGATTGCGGGCTTGTGTCTTTTGATGTGAATGGCTTCCTGTAGTCTTCTCTTTGTTTGGTCGGTCTGGTGGATGGAAAGTTTGTGTATGTTCTTCCAATTTATCTGGTGTCCTGGGTGTTCCGTCAGGTGGTCCGAAATGGCTGATTTTCCGTCTGTTTTATTGCTGGAGGCCTTATGTTCCTTGATGCGGACGTTGAGGGGTCGCATGGTTTCTCCTATGTAACTTTCCTGGCAGGAGCAGTCAATTTTGTAGATAATTCCCTTGGGCTGGGGTGGGTCGGTTGGTGGTAGTCGTCCTGTAGCGTTAAGGTGGTTTTTAAGGGATCTGCTGCTGGAAAATACCGCATCGATGCTGGCTTGTTCTTTCAGGAGTCGTTTTATGTGGTGACTGGTCTGCCCAATATATGGAATAGGACAGGACTGGGGTCTCGGGGAATTGGATTTTGTTGCGGCTGGGGTTGCAATGTCTTCTTGATAATTCGGTCTAGCATGGCTTTGGGGTACTTGTTTTGATCAGTGAAAACTGTCTTTAAGTGGTTTATTTCACTGGGCAGGCTCTCTGTGGAACATATATTTTTTGCTCGTCTGGTTAAGGTAGATATGATGCCGGCTTTAACTTGACTTGGGTGGTTGGATAGGTAATGGATATATTGGTCGGTGTGGGTGGGTTTCCTATAAACGCTGGTTTTGAGGGTATGGTTCTGCCTGTGGACTAGGACGTCAAGGAAGGGGAGTTTGTTGTCATCTTCTTTCTCCATGGTGAATTTCATTCTCGGATGTTGGGCATTCAAGTGGTTGAGAAGGATGGTGGGGTCATCACCGTCTTCGAGAATGGAGAAAACGTCGTCAACTTTTCTGTGCCAACACATAGGCTTGATGGGGGCAGTGAGGAGAGCGGATTCTTCAGAGTAGTATAGAAAACCCCGAAAAGGTCTCATTTTGCCGGGGGAGGTAACTCTTGGTGGCGGTAGGTGGCGTTGTGGTTCTGGATTGCATCAGCCTTGGCTGTGTGCCAAGTTTTGAGTTCCTCCGGGTACAATTGAAGGGGGTACTTGGTCAAACTACCTCCAGTACAGAAGAGTTCCAAAGGGGAGTTAACTCTTGATGCACTTTTGTGATTTTTGGTCATGGTTATGGTTTTCTCCCCTGATTCGAACATTGGCATATTAAATCTATACGGGAAAATGCTTGTATGGGGTATGGGATATCCGATGGGGTCGTATGAGGTATCATTGTGAAGCTTAGGTGAGGGGGCATCTGATGGGCTGGGTGTGGGGATGAAATAGCGTCATTCTGCGCATGCGCGGCGGACCAAGGGTATGGAAATAGGCGTTTTGGAGCTAGGGGAGCCACTCATGGGCCGATTGGGACGAGTGAGGTATCCATGTCAAGCATTCGTGAAGGGGCATCTGATGGGCTGGGTGTGGGGTTGAACTAGCGTCATTCTGCGCATGCGCGGCGGACCCAGGGTATGGAAATAGACGTTTTGGAGCTAGGGGAGCCACTCATGGTCCGATCGGGTCCCGTGAGGTATCAATGTGAAGCTTATGTGAAGGGGCATCTGATGGACTAGTGGCTCGGGCGTTGTCACCACGCTGCGCATGCGCAGACAGGAAATTGTGAGAAAAGGGTATGCAAATAGACGTTTTAGGGTCTAGGGGAGCCAATAATCTTCCGATAGAGTTGAGTGAGGTGTCAAAGTGAAGCATTCGTGAAGGGGCATCCGTCTGGTCTAGTATGACGTGAGACTGACGCCATTCCTGCGCATGTGCGCACTAGACAAAAATGTATGGAAATGTGCGTTTTGGAGTTCAGAGGAGCTCCTAATGGGTCGATGGATTTGAGTGAGATATCAATGTGAAGCTCTTTGTGAAGGGGCATTCGCCTGGGCTAGTGGTTCGGGGTTTTTCATCATTCTTGCGCATGCGCAGACAGGGAATTGTGGGAAAAAGGTATGGAGATAGACGTTTTGGGATCTAGATAAGCCCCTAATGGGCCGATTGGGTCAAGTGAGGTATCCATGTGAAGTATATGTGAGGGGGCATCCGACTGAACTAGTGGCTCGGGCGTTGTCCACATTCTGCGCATGCGCAGACAGGGAATTATGAGAAAAGGGTATGGACATAGACGTTTTGGATTCTAGGGGAGCCACTCATGCTCCGATCGGGTCCCGTGAGGTATCAATGTGAAGCTTATGTGAAGGGGCATCTGATGGACTAGTGGCTCGGGCGTTGTCACCACGCTGCGCATGCGCAGACAGGAAATTGTGAGAAAAGGGTATGCAAATAGACGTTTTAGGGTCTAGGGGAGCCACTAATCTTCCGATAGAGTTGAGTGAGGTATCAAAGTGAAGCATTCGTGAAGGGGCATCCGTCTGGTCTAGTATGACGTGAAACTGAACTAGTGGCTCGGGCGTTGTCCACATTCTGCGCATGCGCAGACAGGGAATTACGAGAAAAGGGTATGGACATAGACGTTTTGGATTCTAGGGGAGCCACTAGTCGTCCGATGGAGTCGTATGAGGTATCGTTGTAAAGGATACGTGATGGGGCATTCGCCTGGTCTAGTATGACGTGAGACTGACGTCATTCTGCGCATGCGCAGTAGACAAAATGTATGGAAATGGGCGTTTTGGGGTCTAGGGGAGCGACCATTGGGCCAATGAAGTTGAGTGAGGTATCAATGTAAAGCCTATGTGAGGGAGCATCCACCTGGACTAGTGTGTCGTCCGTGTTGAACATTCTGCGCATGCGCAGACAGAGAATTGTGGGAAAAAGGTATGGAAATAGACGTTTTGGGGTCGAGGTGGGTCACTATTGGTCTTATGGAGTCGTATGAGGTATCAATGTGAAGCACACGTGAGGGGGCATTTGACAGGACTAGTGGCCCGGGCGTTGTCACCATTCTGCGCATGCGCAGACAGGGAATTGTGAGCAACGCCCGCCAACGCCAAGCTCAACGCTTCAACGCCCTGGTGAATTAGCCCAAAAGCTTCGATTTTCATGGAATTGTCACTAATTCATTGCAAATGCAGTGACACCCGTCAACGTCCGTCTTAACGCCCTAGCATAACAACTTGACGCCATGATGTAGATAGATGAGAACAACAACAACAACAAAGATGAGAGAACAACAACAACAAGTGTTTTCATGTAGTTTATATTCACCTCCATCATAACATACCCACGCTGGGGGAGCCGCGTTGGGTGTGTTTACCATTCAAGAAGTCTCTTGTCCAATCAGAGGCCGCCATTTGGCATTGCACCTGCCATAGTCGTTCTTGTCCGTTAGATGTATACTCAGCTCACTCACTCACTCACTCACTCACTCACTCTCACTCACTCACTCACTCACTCACTCACTCACTCACTCACTGACTCACTCACCGTCGTTAGTGCGTCCATGCGTTAAGACGGGCGTTGGGGACGCCTCACTCACTCACTCACTCTCACTTACTCACTCACTCACCACTCACTCACTCACACTCACATGTGTGGGGCGCGCCCTCAGCCAATCAGAAGCGAGTATTTTGACTCGGTGCATTATAGGACATATCCAAGATGGCGGCGTCCGGTGTCGAAAACTGACCATTTTGTCGGAATGTGGTCATCTGGTGTCGAAATCTGGACCTTGTATGCCTGTACCCTATAGCCCAGCGTCCAATATATATATGGAATGATGAGGGACACGACTTAATCTCTATATGTACAGACACCACCACACACAATAATACCACCACACACACACACCACCAACACCACCACCAACGCCACCAACGCAACCACCAACGCCACCAACGCCACCACCAACGCCACCAACGCCACCACCAACGCCACCACCGGGCGTGGTAGCTCCCGTGTGGCAGAGCTCTTGGATCGGAGCTCTCGGAGCTCAAAGCTTGCGGCGCTCGGAAATGACGTCATCGCAGGCATGCGCGTGTACCTGTGCTGCACCCTGTACCCTATACATTCAGGGGGCTCCGGATCTCGGAGCTCCGGAGCTCTTGGAGCTCGGAGCTCCGGTGCTCTTGGAGCTCGGAGCTCCGGAGTTTGAACCTGCGCTACTCGGAAGTGACGTCATCGTACGCAGGCACACACACACACATACCTGGTGCACCCTGCACTCATAGCCCGTAGGGCATAGGGTACACTAGGTGTGGGATGCACAGGTATGTGTGCGTGTGTGTGCTCACGTGGCGGCTTGGACTGACGTCGCGAGCATGCGTGGCCTGTGCTGGCTGGAGTTCGAGCCTGAGCCGGAGCCCGGAGCCTGAACCGGAGCTCGCCTCCGGGTGTTCTGGGAGCTCGGAGCTTGAGCTTGATCCAGGCCACTGAGTGGACGTGTTATCGTACTGCACAGACACACACATACCTGGTGCACCCTGTACCCTATAGCCCGTAGGGCATAGGGTACACTAGGGTGTGGATGCACCAGGTATGTGTGTGTGTGTTCCTGCGTACGATGACGTCACTTCCGAGTAGCGCAGGATCAAGAGCTCCCGAGCTCCGAGCTCCAAGAGCACCGGAGCTCCGAGCTCCGAGTTCCAAGAGCTCCGGAGCTCCGAGCTCCAAGAGCTCCGGAGCTCCGAGGATGCAGCACAGGTACACGCGCATGCCTGCCATGACGTCAATTCCGAGCGCCGCAAGCTTTGAGCTCCGAGAGCTCCGATCCAAGAGCTCTGCCACACGGGAGCTACCACGCCCGGTGGTGGCGTTGGTGGCGTTGGTGGCGTTGGTGGTGGCGTTGGTGGCGTCGTTGGTGGCGTTGGTGGTGGCGTTGATGGCGTTGGTGGTGGCGTTGGTGGTGGTGTTGGTGGTATGTGTGTGTGTGTGTGTGTGTGTGTGTGTGTGGTGGTATTATTGGTGTGTGGTGGTGTCTGTACATATACAGATTAAGTCGTGTCCCTCATCATTCCATATATATATTGGACGCTGGGCTATAGGGTACAGGCATACAAGGTCCTGTTTTCGACACCAGATGACCACATTCCGACAAAATGGTCAGTTTTCGACACCGGACGTGCCGCCATCTTGAACCAGAAGGCAGACGCCGCCATCTTGGATATGTCCTATAATGCACCGAGTCAAAATACTCGCTTCTGGTTGGCTGAGGGCGCGCTCCACACATGTGAGTGTGAGTGAGTGAGTGGTGAGTGAGTGAGTGAGTGAGTGAGTGACTGAGTGAGTGAGTGCGTGAGTGAGTGAGTGAGTGAGAGTGAGTGAGTGAGTGAGTGAGTGAGTGAGTGAGGAGTCCCCAACGCCCGTCTTAACGCATGGACGCACTAACGACGGTGAGTGAGTGAGTGAGTGTGCGTGAGTGAGTGAGTGAGCGAGTGAGTGAGTGAGTGAGTGAGTGAGCGTGAGTGAGTGAGTGAGCTGAGTATACATCTAACGGACAAGAACGACTATGGCAGGTGCAATGCCAAATGGCGGCCTCTGATTGGACAAGAGACTTCTTAAATTGTAAACACACCCAACGCGGCTCCCCCAGCGTGGGTATGTTATGATGGAGGGGAAAATAAACTACATGAAAACACTTGTTGTTGTTGTTGTTCTCTCATCTTTGTTGTTGTTGTCAAGTTGTTATGCTAGGGCGTTAAGGCGGACGTTGACGGGTGTCACTGCATTTCCAATGAATTAGTGACAATTCCATGAAAATCGGAGCTTTTGGGCTAATTCACCAGGGCGTTGAAGCGTTGAGCTTGGCGTTGGCTGGCGTTGCTCACAATTCCCTGTCTGCGCATGCGCAGAATGGTGACAACGCCCGGGCCACTAGTCCTGTCAAATGGCCCCTCACGTGTGCTTCACATTGATACCTCATACGACTCCATAAGACCAATAGTGACCCACCTCGACCCCAAAACGTCTATTTCCATACCTTTTTCCCACAATTCTCTGTCTGCGCATGCGCAGAATGTTCAACACGGACGACACACTAGTCCAGGTGGATGCTCCCTCACATAGGCTTTACATTGATACCTCACTCAACTTCATTGGCCCAATGGTCGCTCCCCTAGACCCCAAAACGCCCATTTCCATACATTTTGTCTACTGCGCATGCGCAGAATGACGTCAGTCTCACGTCATACTAAACCGGGCGAATGCCCCATAACGTATCCTTTACAACGCTACCTCATACGACTCCATCGGACGACTAGTGGCTCCCCTAGAATCCAAAACGTCTATGTCCATACCCTTTTCTCATAATTCCCTGTCTACGCATGCGCAGAATGTGGACAACGCCCGAGCCACTAGTTCAGTCGGATGCCCCCTCACATATACTTCACATGGATACCTCACTTGACCCAATCGGCCCATTAGGGGCTTATCTAGATCCCAAAACGTCTATCTCCATACCTTTTTCCCACAATTCCCTGTCTGCGCATGCGCAGAATGGTGAAAACCCCCGAACCACTAGCCCAGGCGAATGCCCCTTCACAAGAGCTTCACATTGATATCTCACTCAAATCCATCGACCCATTAGGGGCTCCTCTAGACTCCAAAACGCACATTTCCATACATTTTGTCTAGTGCGCATGCGCAGAATGGCGTCAGTCTCACGTCATACTAGACCAGACGGATGCCCCTTCACGAATGCTTCACTTTGATACCTCACTCAACTCTATCGGAAGATTAGTGGCTCCCCTAGACCCTAAAACGTCTATTTGCATACCCTTTTCTCACAATTTCCTGTCTGCGCATGCGCAGCGTGGTGACAACGCCCGAGCCACTAGTCCATCAGATGCCCCTTCACATAAGCTTCACGTTGATACCTCACGGGACCCGATCGGACCATGAGTGGCTCCCCTAGCTCCAAAACGCCTATTTCCATACCCTGGGTCCGCCGCGCATGCGCAGAATGACGCTAGTTCAACCCCACACCCAGCCCATCAGATGCCCCCTCACCTAAGCTTCACAATGATACCTCATACGACCCCATCGGATATCCCATACCCCATACAAGCATTTTCCCGTATAGATTTAATATGCCAATGTTCGAATCAGGGGAGAAAACCATAACCATGACCAAAAATCACAAAAGTGCATCAAGAGTTAACTCCCCTTTGGAACTCTTCTGTACTGGAGGTAGTTTGACCAAGTACCCCCTTCAATTGTACCCGGAGGAACTCAAAACTTGGCACACAGCCACGGCTGATGCAATCCAGAACCACAACGCCACCTACCGCCACCAAGAGTTACCTCCCCCGGCAAAATGATACCTTTTCGGGGTTTTCTATACTACTCTTCAAGTTCGGTCATGTAAATTTCAGTGATCACCGGGGATAGAGGGGATCCCATAGGTAATCCATGTATCTGCTCATATACCTTGTCTCCCATGTGAAGTATGTGGAGTTAATACATGATTCCGCTAATTTCATAATGCTGTCAATGGTCAGGGAGGTTTCCATAGTGGGTCGGGATTCTGTGACTCTTCTCCTAATGATGTCCATGGCCCGATCTCTAGGGATGTTGGTGAAGAGGTCTACCACATCATAACTGACCATCCTGCCCGGGTTTTGGATGGGAAGGATTTTTTCACAAAAATCGGTCGAATCTTTAACGAAGGAGTTGGCCGTCTTTCCCAGTGGTGCTAGCAGCTGGGTTAGGTAAATATTGAATTACGTGATGCCAGTAGTGTTTAGTACAACAAAACAATATAACTCGTCCAGCATGATTGACTATAAATTCAGACGCTGTGACATTGCCCCGACTCTAGTAGACGGTAATCTGTGGTCCTGGATTTATTGCCTCGAATATGGTCGGGGTGGTCGGGGCGGTTCCGCCGCCCCTGGCGAATAAGAAGAAAGAAGTAAATACAAACACATCCCAATAAACCAAGGAACCCAATGCGTGGAGAAAGTAGGTCATTTGTGGGAGCAATCAGAGAAACAATTCACTGCCGTAGCCTACAGAGTGCATGCATGTGAAACTGCATAATGCATACTCCTTCTGCTGACATTTTCACCGCAGACTGTGCTACCTGTATGCGAAGAGTAGCCGAGGATTTCTACTGTTTACAAGAAAAGGTCACTCTGTCTGGTGAATAGTAATATTGTAACCTAAACTAGCTTGAAATTTTCTCAGTTTTTTGGGGTCGATGCAGTTCTTCTAAAACGTGAAATTTGATTAATTCTGTTGGGGTTTCATTCGCGAGTATTTTCATATAGGCGAAACTCAACCATGCACTGAATTTGCATGTTGGCGGTCAATATCCTGATTTAAAATACTCCATAAAGTTCTGTAGTCCACAAAACAGTCCCACGATTGTTTCCATTTATTCTATAATTCCAGATTTTCTTCTGATCGCATCGGTAACCATCACAAGTGTCTGATGATTTGCCCACTGCCAGTACCAGTAGTACTGTAAATATAGGACTGCTTGAAATGCTTTCTTCATGGTCATTACTCATATTCGATAAATTGTTCATGCATGGGCGGCGGAACCACCCCGAACACCCCGACCATGGTCGGGGCAATAATTCCAGGATCGCTGATTACCGCCTACTAGAGTGACAGTCGGGGCAATGTCACAGCGTCTGAATGTATAGTCAATCATGCCGGACGAGTTGGAGTTATTTTCTAAACACCACTGGCATTACATACTTCAAGATTTACAAAATATTTATCCCTACACCTTTTCAGAGCGAAAACACACCTTGCCGGTCGTCTATAAATTGCAAAAATCATCGTGTTTCCTTCCCATAGTGCAATGTGAACCACGAGGAAACTTTTGACTCGCGCATGCTATAAGTATAGGCACGGACTGAAAATTGATTTAAAAAATTATTTCGAAGGATTTTTACTTGATTTCTTCAGATTTCTTTCACTCTAGAACAGTTCAGTGATATTTCAGGTCCCTGTCGGCCTCCGACACAGTCTATAAACAGACTTATGACGATGATTTTCCTCGAGGCCCATGTTGAAGGCATTGCTGTATCCAAATTTTGCCCTGAAAAAGGGGCAATAACTCTTCTTTTTCGCCACTTTCAGACGACCGTCAAGTCATAATTCATACCGCATGTATTTACATATATTTGAGTCTAACAGCGCCATCGACTGTACACTTATTAAATGTCCAGATGATTGATTGAAATTATAGTTTAAGGGCCGCTTCCCATTCGGATTTCGCGGCCCATCAACTCAATGTTTTATTTGGATTTCGCGGTACATTTCTTTGTTTTCTTTTAATATCTTTTCCAGCGCTAAATATATAAATAAATAAATGAATAAATAAATAATGATAAATAACAATGATAGATTAGCAGGAGATATAAATAGAAGTAAATAAGAGTCGCTATGTACAAGTTCGTAAGTCTCTTTCGGGTTTTTTTGGTTAAGCTATACTAGTAAATATGAGTTCACTGTAGGTCTAATCGCGTGGATGATTCCTTTGTCTTGGTACCCCTTTGTACGCACAAAGCCGTCCAGAAAAAACTGGGAGAACCATGGGCGTCTTCAGGATTTTTCTAATCGACTTCCCTAACGACGCCCTTGGGAACAGGGTGGGTTCTTCCAGAAATCTGTGCCTGTAACAATTGCTTGGAGTGTGTATTGGGGCACAGGACGGCAGGTCTACGTCCTATATTGTGTGAAAGTCAAAGGATGATATTCTGTGTTGAGGCGTCATTTCGGTGTCATATATAGCGTGTCTGTGTGGTTTAGGATTTGGTATTCTGGTTGCTCAGTTCGGTGGGGTAGCGTGTCTGGCGTGGTACAGGGTCGAGTATTCTGGACGTTCTTGTGGACCGACGGTGATGATCTTCATCATGTTCATCTCCATTTGGTGCTGTTTCATAATATTTGTCGTCATAGGTGTTCTGTTTCATGGCTGGTCTTACTCGTGTGTTGTCTTCAGTGTGCTGTGCCTGTATTACAAAGAATAGAAGAGTTTGTAGTTTCTTGTTTTCTGGTGTTATTTTTTGCCATCGACTGGCACTATCGTGATCTAAGTCACACATGATCAATAGCAATAAATAATTAGGCACTAAATA
The DNA here is from genome assembly GCA_036873755.1 of Hanleya hanleyi. Classification (NCBI taxonomy): domain Eukaryota; kingdom Metazoa; phylum Mollusca; class Polyplacophora; order Lepidopleurida; family Hanleyidae; genus Hanleya; species Hanleya hanleyi. The sequence continues at coordinate 26,463 of JAVTVY010031703.1, forward strand.
TTATAAATAAAAATATTATTATAGTTAAAGCCGATTGTGAATGTTTGATATAACCTCCAGTCTTCTGCCCCTGCATGAAAACCGGACGGTTAACATTCGTTAACGAGGGTTGGAAATAAGGGAACACAATTTGGTCAGAGCTCGTTATTAGGAGCTTTTAATTTGATCAGTGAATTTGTCTATGTTATTGCTATGGCATTTTGATTGGTTAGTGTCCAAATTTGATCAGTCATTTCTGATCACTGACCCTTATTTCCGCCCCTGAAAAATAGTTTTGACTCTAAGCGTGCTACATTTATTCAAATTTGGTCCTAGGTTTATTGGTGTCTTGGTGTAACCATATAGTATTAGATGGTAGAGTGATAGTCAGTCGATTTGATGTAAGCTAGTAAGGTGGAGTATACTTTGTTTATAAGAGGTGGTTTAGGATTTAATATAGAAGCCAACGACAGAGGGACATTTAAGTTTTTGAGTTCGTTTTCCAGTGTTCGGCGATAGAGGTCATGTTTTGGGCATTTGAGTATAAAATGTTCTATCGTTTCTTCTTCGTTGTTGCATGAAGTGCATAGTGGTGATGTGTTTTTTATTAGCTTAGATAAGTGAGATTTTAGTCCTGTTTTGCCTAGTCTTAATCTTGTGATGATGCGGTCGTCACGTTTACTGTCTAGCTGGAATCCAAAACTCCTTCTTTTCCCCTTATCTAGAATACTATGTAGCCATCTACCTCGGTTTTCTTCGTTCCATTCCTTCTCCCATTTACTATCTATTCTGGTTTTAATGATAGAATTCAGTTCTTTGGTTCCTAGTCCTATATGCACGTCAGGTGCAGTTTTGGTGAGGCTGTCTTTGGCTGTCCTATCGGCGGCTTCATTTCCCCTAACGTCCACGTGGGCGGGAATCCAAGCTAAAATGGCGTCAATGTCATTGTCTCGTATTTGTGTACATAAAATTCCTATTTCGTGTATGTGGTCAGGTCTGCTGTCGGATTTGGAGTTCTTTATAGATACCAGTCCGCTTAAGGAATCGCTAAGAATAACGGTGGAAACAGGTCGGTTCTGAAGAACCCATTCGAGAGCCTTGATTATGGCGACTAATTCAGTGGTGTATACAGACATATTGTCTGGCAGTTTGAAACCTTCGTGAATGTCAAGTTCTGGTATAACGAATGCAGAACCTGTATTGTGACTTGTGTTTTTGGAGCCGTCTGTATATATTTTCAAGCGATTTTTCCAATGTGTGTCAATATATTCGAGGGCAGTGACCCTTATATGCTCTGGGTTGTCCTGTTTGGTGATGTAGCTATGTATATTCGTGTCCACGTGTGGTGTGATTAGTTGCCATGGTGGTCTATTGATTGATTGATTGAATGTCGTGTTCTTGGAATAGCCGTTCTATCGTGTAACCGAATGGTGCGGAGTCTTTTTCCCATTTCCTTTTTAGGAATTCGTATTCGGTTTTTGGGCCAAAAATTTTGTGGCATGGGTGGTTTTCGCCCTTGGCTATTGTTTTCCCTGCATATTTCATTGACAGCTCTTCTCGTCTTAAATGTAGGGGTTTTTCATTAGTTTCTATTTGTAGACTACATAATGGAGTCTATTCTTTTCAAATGGGTCTTGCATGCTGATTGGTAAGCGACTGAACCATAGTCTATTTTGGATCTGATGAGTGTTTGATATAATTTGATTAAGCTATGTTTATTGGCCCCCCAGTTGGTACCCGATACGCACCTCATAAGGTTCAGGTCCTTGTTACACCGAATAATTAATTGGTCGATGTGGTCTTTCCAAGTGAGTTTTCGGTCGAAGATCATTCCTAGGTATTTGACACTATTCTTAAACTCGATTTTCTGGCCTCCTAGTGATAGCGTGATGTCTGTGTTTTGTTTATTTGAGAATAGCACACCGGTAGTTTTGACAGCTGAAAATTTGAATCCCCATTTATCGGCCCAGTCGTTGACTGTATTTAGTACCTTTTGCATTATACTTGTTAATTTTTTTATCGATCCAGCAGATTTCCACATGGCAGCATCATCAGCAAAAAGTGATTGTTCAATTTCAGGATGTTTTGTGTCAATTTCGTTGGCCAGGCCATTAATCAGGATGTTAAAAAGGGTGGGGCTTATGACGCTGCCCTGTGGGGTGCCGTTATCTAGCTGATGGCCCTGCTGACCTTTTAATATTTAACCGTCAGCAGCGCCATCTGTACATTTTAAGTGTAGGCCTACAGTCGAATACCTCAGATCCACAATGACTCAGACACGACTCAATGACCTGATAATGTTGCATGTCCACCAGTCACTGACTGACGAACAAGACATGCAATAGGCAGTTAATCAATGGACTGTCGATCTGTCAGATCACATTCACAGGTTATCAATATTTGGTAATTTCTGAATATCTCCAAACAGAGCACACCTCCGGATTTCCTGTGCGCGGTGATGACGGGAATCTTTAAGTGGAACCTGATTTTCAGTGATAAATATACTTTGTAAATGTTTTATTTGAACGCACATTTTCAACATTTTATCGAGCATTAATATGGTATTTTATGTGCCGGGAATTGCTCAGAATGCATTTCCTGCAATCTAGGGCCCCGGAGTTTCCGGGGCCTAGGCGGCCCCTGGACCGTCGCCTAATTGTGCTGTGATCGTTGGTCGGGGCAATCTGAAATTGCTTCCGCCGCCCCTGTCATGTAATTATGTATTTGAACTATTGTTTTGCTACCACTCTACTTGTATGCGTGGTCAAACTTTGAAGTATGAAAACATGAAAGCAACTGGTTCAATCAATTCAAGCCTCTCAATATGAAATGCGACTGTGGAGAGACTGGCATGTTCCCGTGCTGACGTCAGAGGTGTGACGTCATTTACACGTGACGTCACTGATTCTACTCTTTTTTCCAAAATAGCGTTTTCTGTGGCTATTTTCTCCTCTTTCAGAAAAAAAATATAAAAATCTACTGTTCTCGGTACATATTAAATTATGTATTTCCATAGTTTTCAGTCATTTGAAAATTCCATTGAGGATACCCTTTAACAGGTACGCAGCTTATTATGCACTGTTTCCAGGGTGCATGGCCTTATACGTACGTATCTGGTTTGATGAGAAATCCGCTAAAACATCTACAATATATCTCCGTATAATCTTCCAGATTTTCGTACATGTACATATACCGGTGTCTCGAAATGTCACGTGCCGAAATATCGCGGATTCGGTGTGAGGAGAGCGAGTTCATGAGAAAATCTCCACGAGAAAACCCCCCGCCGACAAAAAAACACAAAAAACACACTGACAAAACCCCCGAAGACACAACCCCACAAAGACAAAACTCCCAAAGACATCCCCCCAAACACAAAATACGGACACCCCCCCGCCCCAGACTTGATCCAGTCCCTGTTTCATAATGTATTTTAAACGGGGAACAAGAGGAAGTAACTCTGCCTATTAAGAAATGCTTGAAACAGGGACTGGACCATTCACCAAGCCTCGTCCCAGCAACCTCGCCACCAGGGGTCGCTCTCCGCTGGACAATTGGCCGCTCCGATGAACCCCAACCTCGCCACCAGGGGTAGCTCTTCGCTGGACAATTGGCCGCTTCGATGAACCCCTGGGACGACGCTCACTGAAAATTGGTCCCATAATACATTGAAAAATTCTTTCACGTGGCCCCTTCCGGTTCCATTGGAACATATCCTATTCTTTATAAAACGTCAGTCATGAGTCATTTTCATGACATACATGACATACAACGATATATGGCTCAATTCATGAAACTAGCACATCACGGCATCAAAAAGTCAATAATCCCGTGTCCCACCCCATCCCAGTACATTACAGCTATAGAAGTTCTGAGGCCCCACAACGTACCAACTATAGAAGTTCTGGTGTCCCACAACGTATCACCTACAGAAGTTCTGAGGTCCCACAACGTACCCTCACTTCACCACAACCTGCATGGCGAACAGTTTCGAAGTCGGAGAAACGAGGTAATCAGGACATCTGGTATAATGCTACTAGTCAACCCTGGATGGTCGGCCAAGAGTTATGGAGGGATACTGTACAGCCATCTATGTCATCAGAACATCCAAAATATAAACCTTCATACCAATCAGTTCATTCCGAATGGCCTTTACCTGACAAGAACATTGATACTCTCAGTAGCACAATGCCTAAACCAGCATTGGATGCTATAAGCTCTCAATCATCGCAGCGCAACACAATTCAACAAGTTGTTGCGCTTTTATCCTCTCTATTTTAATAATCTGTTTCGGTTATAACACGATTGTGTGACCACAAGCATATAGTGCTAGACAAGAAGAGAGAAAACACTGAATTCTTGTAATTGTTTTAATTCAATTTATTGCCGACGGTATGGTATACAATTCAATTCAATAGTCATGAAGCTCTGAATGAATGTTGTATTTCTACAATGACGTTAATTATAGTCCATTATAGTATTGCATTCATGATCTGTGCTGAAGTCTATAGCCAATAAGATCAAATAGTATGCATTCTTATAGCGATACAGGTATTTAATACACCAATTATAATTAATCTTACAAATAATTTGATACAATGTATTATTTAATGATTGATAATTCTATTCCATCATAGATGGCAATACAGGATACAGCATTCTTAAAAACGCTAATAGTTATTAATCTCTGGTCCAGTGTTGTATTTCTAAAATGATATTAATTATAGTCCATCATATATATTGCATAAATGACCTGAAAGTTGTACTCCAGTCAATGCAGTAACATGGTACATGTATTCTGGTAGCGATACAGGTATTTCATACACCAATTATTAACTTTAAGATAAGATAACTCTCCCTTGTCAAACATGAATTATCCCCCCCCCCCTCATATGTAAATTATGTTTTAGATATAACACTTGTGATAATATTTTCGCACATGATAGCCTGCAAGCTTTATTCCATACAAGTTACATTGTTTATATTATATCCTTCATGTCTAACAATCAACTGAGCTGTTCATTCTGGAACATTCACGGTCTCAGCAAAGATAAGTTAGAGAATACAGACTTTCTTAAATGTGTCAATAAATTCAGTCTGATAGGGCTTGTAGAAACTTGGCGACCAGACGATTTCCAACTTTCTCTTCCTGGGTATGAATGCAAATTCTTTAATGACGTTCCACGAGTTAAAGATAGCACACGTGGGGGTATAGCACTTTTTTATAGATCATGTCTTACTGTAAATATTGTATATACATCTGATATCATGGTGTGGGCCAAGATCTCGAAAGATTCTATAAGTACAAGTGATGATATATACATGGGTATTATATATATACGTCCAAATAACTCCCCATACTGGAAAGCATTTCCCAAAGAAAGGGACCCCTTTCAAGAGGTTGACCAGATGGTCGACTTCTATTCTACAAAAGGAATGATCATGCTTGGTGGAGACTTCAATGCTCGAGAGGGTACTGTACAGGAACTTATTAACAATGATGGTGTAGATTTTCACCCACATATAACTGATACATATTTTAATGTAATAACGTCAAATAGAAATAATCAAGATGTAAAAGTGGATACCTTTGGTCGGAAACTCCTTGATCTGAGCCTAGCTCATAAACTAATATTTTTGAATGGTAGAATGGTTGGTGACAGACTTGGCAAATTTACATGTCATACATATAATGGACGCAGTGCTGTAGACTACACTTGTGCAACTGAATCTTTATACCAATACATCAAATATTTTCATATATATCCTTTAACACCACTGTCTGACCATTGTCAACAAGCTGTATATCTCAATCTATTTATAAATCAACCTACAATTCAAACTAAACATAATCAAAAATTTCAAAAAATTAAATTTAAAAGAAAATGGACCAAAAATAGTGAGGGTTATATCCTAAACACTTACAGTATGCCTGGAATACAAATGCAGCTTAATAATTTTATGATGACATCATACAGGAAAAGTAATGCAGAGGTTGACAAATGTGTTGATGACTTCACACAAATCCTACACACTTTTAATTGTCATGCCACTGTTGTAGTAAAATCTAATAAGACCTCACAAAAGAACAAATGGCACGACAAAGAATGCAAACAAGCTCAGAATAACATGAAAAAAGGCTATAGTAATTACAATTCTAACCAAACTGATGTAACCAGACTAAACTACCATATATTAAAAAAGAATTATAAAAAACTTATTCGCTCAAAAAAACAAGATTATTATACTAACCTAGTGAACCAGTTAAGAGAATGCACATCATCTGATTCATCTAAGTACTGGAAAATCATCAAAACATTAAGTGATCAACCCAAATCAATTAAGGATAGATGCTGATAAACATGTTCTATTGGATCATTTTATAAATTTATCTGATGTACCGGTACATAATTCAGTTAAAAATACAAATTGTCCCACACATCCAAACTCAACCACTGATAATTCATTAAATGAAACCCTGAATAAACCTATTTTAGCTGAAGAGATTCATAGTAATCTGAAGCTTTTAAGACTTAATAAAAGTCAAGGTGAAGATACTATAAGTAATGAACTACTTCGAACTACAATTCCGTTAATCATAGATCAAACGATCAAACTATTTAACATGGTACTAGACAGTGGTCACTTTCCAGATGCATGGTCAGCATCTACTATTATTCCCCTACACAAAAAAGGCAGTACAATTGACCCGAATAATTATCGGGGCATTGCTCTTAGCAATGTTTTAGGCAAACTATTTGCGAAAATCATAAACACCAGGCTTACAACCCATCTGGAAACTAACGATCTTCTAAGTCGAAATCAAACTGGCTTCCGTAAAGATTATCGTACAACAGACAACATATTCACACTCCGCACTATAATTGATAAATATCAATCCAATAAGAAACCAGTTTATACATGTTTCGTTGATTTCAGGAAAGCTGTTGACTCTGTCAACCGCGATCTTCTTTTTGACAAATTAAAGGAAAAGGACATAAATGGTAAAATATTCTCCATACTAACATCTTTATATGATAACATCAAGTATAAACTCAAGGTCAATGATGAAATGTCGGACAGTTTCCAATCCTATATAGGAGTTCGACAAGGGTGTAGCATATCTCCAACACTCTTCAATATATTTATCGATAATATAAAAAACTTTATACCACAGGATTCTGATCCCGTTCAATTGAATGGATTCAATGTATCACATCTTCTATTTGCAGATGATCTTATGTTAATGTCCGAATCGCCTGAAGGACTACAAAGATGCCTGAACAGTCTAGACATATTTTGTCAAATTAATAAACTAAACGCAAACTTGAAAAAACAAAAATTGTTATATTCAAGAGAGGACCTAAATGTGTAGATCCCAGCTGGCGATTAAATGACACAGAATTAGAAATTGCAGACAGTTACCAATATCTTGGAGTGACTTTTTTCAGAACTGGAAATTTTAATGAATGCACCACTATGTTAGGAAATAAAGGATTACGTGCATCTTATGCCCTGCATAACAATCTAGAACATAGAAATATCCCAATAGATATTTCTTGTCATTTATACAAAACTTTAATAAAGCCAGTTATATTGTATGGTTCGGAAGTATGGGGGACAGATTATCTACTTAGAAAAAACACGGACACTTTAAATCCTGAAAAAAATCAGAATAGATTCTGCAAAAGACTTCTAGGGGTTCATAGAACAACGAATAATAATGGTGCTAGAGCAGAATTAGGGATATATCCATTGATGCTTGACATTGCTGTAAGGGCCATAAAATATTATGATTATATTAACAGTTACCCATACAGGATAACTTATCATGCCTTAGAAGAACAACGCAAATTATGTCAGCATCGAACTGGTTGGCTGTACAAACTTACTAAATATATCAACGATACGTTAGGCCTAGATCATAAACAATGCTCTCAATCACAAACAAGCAGCCAGAGGATGCTAGGTCCCCCGCCAAAATGGCAGCAATATTTATAAGCGCTGTCGGTTTCAGAAGATATTCATGAGGATGGCAACAGCTACTTCACAGGCATAAGAAGCAGAGGGGTCTTTCCACCTTCCCAGGTTTTGAGATCAACTCCGAATGGCTGACTGAATGTTGATTGCTACTGCAATATATTTTCTTTACCATGTAGCATGAAAATCATGTAACCGAAATGCAACCCCAGGAGACAACTCATGGCATATTATCTGCAAACTAAATTTGACAAGAATATGAAGGCATCCTCAACCTATTGCCCAGAAACCAAATTTAGACTTTGCCACAAGGAGTCATCACCTGTAGGTGCAAGCAGGCAAAACACAATCCCAAATGACATCTCATGTCATGGTATCGGCATATGAACTTTGAGACTCTGAAGAGGGGTCCTCAAGTTATTGCCGGTACTAGATGCCCACCGGTGTTCATGTTATTTGGGGCGGGTCACATATGAATACAAAATTTGAGAATAATCTGATGAGCAGTTGCCAAATTATTGCCCGGAAACAAATTTTTTCACCAGGAGACGCCACCTGTAGGCAGAAGCGGGGAAAATACAATCCCAAGGAACATGGTATCGTGGGGACATCTGCATACCAAATTTGAGAAGAATCCGATGAGGGTCCTCAAGTTATTGCCCAGAAACCAAATTTAGATTTTGACACCAGGTGACGCCACCTCTAGGCGCAAGTCAGTGAAATGCATTATCAAGCGACATCTTATGTCACGGTACATTCATACAAAATTTGAGAAGAATCCGATGGTCAGTTCTCAAGTTATTACCCGGAAACGAATTTGTGATGTTGCCACCAGGTGGCACCACCTGTGAGTGCAAGTGAGCGAAAGGCAATCCCAAGCAACAGCTCCTGGCATGGTAAATGCATGCCAAATTTGAGAAGAATCCGATGAGCCGCAACGTTTCTCATGTTACCCAGAAAGGTACATATGTAGGATATTTCAAAGAAATTCGACCAAGTGTTTCTAAGTTACCACTTGCAGCATGGAATAATGGAATGAACTCTAGTGGCGCCACCTCCAGGTGGATTTTGCTGAAACGCATCACCAACGGTGTTTTGTCGCAGGGAATGCATTTACCAAATTTCGAAGAAATCCGACAAATTGTTCGCAAGTTATCGCGAAGGATTTGAACAAACATGAACGGACATGCATTAAAGATTGGAACAAGACCCAGTGGCGCCACCTACAGGCGGATCTTGCTGAAACGTAATACCAACAGACGTCTTGTCGCAAAGAATGCAGATGCCAAATTTCTGAGGAATCCGACAAAGCATTTAGAAGTTATTGCTTACGAAGTATTTGCACGGACATGTCCGTGCACGGACACATAGAAGCAAGACCCCAGTGGCGCCACCTACAGGCGAATCTTGCTGAAACGTAATACCAAGAGACGTCTTGTCGCAAAGAATGCAGATGCCAAATTTCGGAGGAATCCGACAAAGCATTTAGAAGTTATTGCTTACGAAGTATTTGCACGGACATGTCCGTGCATGCACGGACACATAGAAGCAAGAACCATTTTAAAGTCCCCGGCCGCGTTGCGGCGGGGGACAATAATACAAGCCCTAAACTCTCACTTTGAATACCAATTCAATCAATCTATGCAGGACCATGCTGATGGATCAAGTAACAAAATGAGAACATATCGTATATTAAAAAACAATATTAAGTTAGAGGAATATCTGCTTCTGATTCGTAACACCAAAGTGAGAACATTCCTAGCAAAACTACGTCTCAGTAATCACAAACTGAAAATTGAGACTACGCGGACACTGAAAATACACAAACTGAAAATACGCGTCCAATCACACCTGTGGAGCAACGCTTATGCCCCAAATGTAATATAAGAGAAGACGAATTCCACTTTGTTATGCAGTGCCAAATTTTCAATATTGAGAGAAAAATTCTTTTTGACAAAATAAATGAGACAAATATTGTCTTTGGTACTTTGACACCGGATGGTAAATTTGTGTATTTATTAACCAATAATGATCGCCTTCAAATAAACCTGATTGGTGATAACCTATACAGTTGGTACAACAAGAGACTTGACCTACTACCATGATACAATGTATATATGTAGTAATGTATGCATTCTGTTTGAATGTTCATGGCTATATGTAGCCTACATATTATGTTCAGTATAGGCTATAGATAAGATACTTGTAGTCTAGTACAGTGTCCGCTCAATAAAAGAGCTACATTTATGAATACCTATGATATGACGGAACGTAAAACTGTATTTCTGACTTCATTGGTATTCTTGTTCTTAACCCTATATTTGGGGTAAGCATTTTACTTTGTTTTGTTTTGTACTCTGCCCTGTACCGGGTGTTTGGTGCAATAAACTTCAACTTGAACTTGAACTTGGCCAGTGTTATAACGTCATGACGTCAGAATAAAAAATGTTTCGCAAGAATGCATAAAGAGTTCTGGTAGGCTACGTCATCTTGCAGACGCGCTCGTAACATCCATGACGTCGGGACGTTGGCTTGATCCCCACAGATACGCTCTCGTTATGTTCTAAATTCTAGGGTTTTGTGTGCTATCCAATGACCGATCGTACTGCTGAGCGCCCATTCACCAAGCCTCGATCCGTTTTCCGCTTTTTACAAACAACCTCGCCACCAGGGGTCGCTCTCCGCTGGAAAATTGGCCGCTCCTACGAACCCCTGGGACCACGCTCACGGAAAGTGGGTCCCATAATACATTGAAAAATTCGTTCACGTGTCCTCTTCCTGTTCCATTGGAACATATCCAATTCCTTGTGAAACGTCAGTCACGAGTCACTTGCATGGCAAGCGTCATGGCGTCTTGACGTCATAATAGAAAATATTTCGCAAGAATGCATATTGAGTCCGTCATCGCGCAGACGCGCTCGTAACATCCATGACGTCGGGACATCGACATTATCTCCACAGAGACGCCCTCGTTATGTTCTGAATTCTAGGGTTTTGTGTGCTAGCCAATGATCGATCGTACGCCTGAGCGCCGTCCCAGAGCCTAGTAGGGAGGACAGGACCGGATAGCTCTGGTTTCGAGATTGTTTTTACAAACAGCTCCAAATCATTCCTGCAGCCGTTTAGACGAAAGGTATATGCAATCGAAGCCAGGAGATTGCTGAGCGCCGTCCCAGAGCCTAGTAGGGAGGACAGGACCGGATAGGTCTGGTTTCGAGATTGCGATGAACCCCTGGGACGACGCTCACTGAAAGTTGGTCCCATAATACATTGAAAAATTCGTTCACGTGTCCTCTTCCGGTTCCATTGGAACGTATCCAATTCTTTATGAAACGTCAGTCATGAGTCACTTGCATGGCCAGCCTGTCATAACGTCATGACGTCAGAATAGAAAATGTTTCGCAAGAATGCATGAAGAGTTCTGGTAGGTTACGTCATCTTTCAGACGCGCTCGTAACATCCATGACGTCGGGACGTCGGCTTAATCTCCACAGATACGCTCTCGTTATGTTCTAAATTCTAGGGTTTTGTGTGCTATCCAATGACCGATCGTACTGCTGAGCGCCGTCCCAGAATTGAATTGAATTGAATTGAATTTTATTCTCTTAATCTTGTACAAGACATAGAGGTACAAAAATAGCAAACCACATATCCGGCAGCAATACAGTACTGCGCTTCAATCAGAACAATAGAAGGGAGATAAACCCCAACAATCAAACAGAAGGGAGATGAAACATCAAATCTGATCAACTCCTAAAATATATATAGCTATGTGTAAATCAAACTATATTCAGCCAAAACGAAAAATTGTTAGGAAATACGAATGGTTTTGAAATCTTGTAAAATGAAAGAAGAAATCTTACATTGCAAGCCAATCTTTTCGGAACTCATTAAATTGTAAAAATTAAGTTTGGAGGGTCTTACCCAATATTTCCTGGGTAAATGCTTTTCACGAATGGTTGACAATGAAGGGCATTCTAAGATAAAGTGATACTCATCACCTACTTTAGACAAAGAACATTTCTGGCACAACCGGTCAGCGACTTCAACATTATTAAAACGACCAGTCACAATAGGTAACTTATGATTTCCTGTACGGAATCGACATAAAGATACAGCTTTGTTATAAGGCAATTTAACTAGATAATTTTCTAAACATGGTTTAGGTTTGAACTCCTTATATAATACAAACATGGAGCTTTCAGAAAGCTTAGAGTTCCATTCCTGATAGTGTTGATCTAATAAACGTTGTTTAACAGTATTGTATAACCAAGTAAGGTTTGGGAAATTCTGGTTCAGCCAAATATGCGTAAGACCACATGAATCAAGAATACTTTTGATAGATAGAAGCCACTTAGAAGAGAATATATTTGACGTATGAAAATGCAGTAATGCTCCATAAATACAACTGGAGTATTTACGTTGGGTGTCTATCAATAATTTGCCCCAAAACTTTATCATTCTAAGCTTAATTTTAACACTTAGAGGGCTGCACCCAAACTCACCAAATATATATGTATTTGACGTTCGCTTCCCTAATTTTACGGAGAATTTATAAAACATTAATTGTAGTTTCTCAATGATATCACAGTTTTCAAAACCCCACACTTCACTACCATAGAGTAATACAGGCAGGACCATATGTTCAAATAAATCGATTTGAACATCAAGTGGTAAATCAAGTGGTAAATCAGAGCCAAGTCGGGTTCCCAACTCCCATCATGCTTCACGAGTTTCCGGTGCATTATGGGAGCTGGGTACCGGACTATCCCAGAGCCTAGTAGGGAGGACAGGACCGGATGGCTCTGGTTTCGAGATTGCAAGCCTCGATCCGTTTTCCGCTTTTTACAAACAGCTCCAAATCTAATCTCACCCACAGGCAACAAAAATGTAATGAGCTGTTACATTATGATGCGCGCGGTTTATTACGCGAAACCTGTCACACCATTTAGTTTTTAACTATGCAGTTATGTCAACCATGCCATTATATATTTCAATTATGTCATAAATTACATCAGTACGGTACTTTATCAAGACAAACGCAAACGAACTCTTTTGGGGGAGAGCAGTTTTACAAAATTTACAGAGCTGTGACGCGGCTTAGCAACACAATGGCGGACTTTTCATTGAAAAATGACGGGGATGGGAGGGGTAGGTATCTATGGCTACAACCTGAAAATAGAACCGGTACGTTCTTTCATTCATGCGTTATCCATCACGCGCTGATGATCTATGCCAATCAAAACGCCAAACCAATGGAATATCATCGAATCATACGAAGTGTTCCTTCCGTTCTACATTTTTACTACGGTGGGGCAGAGATCATTCCTGCAGCCGTTTAGACGAAAGGTATATGCAATCGAAGCCAGGAGATTGGGACTGGACGGAACGTCACAAGGGAGCTAACTTTGCAAGAAAACGTGCACAATATACTGTGCATTTTTTGTCACCAATGAAAACTCCGTATTCTGACCCCGCCCCCAACTCAAAGGATTTGATTGGTTCGTTCATATACGCACGCTGGAAGCAATGCGTTCATGTGACGTCAACAATGGGAATGACGTTACTACCATGACCTCAACAATCACACGATAAACTTCATTTGTTTGTTGTCATCTGTTTACATTCACGTGCCGAACTGGTGACGTCTAATTCTTGTGACGCAGTGCCACAAAGTTGAGCGACGATTGGTTCATTCACTGCGCAGTGGGCGGAGTTCACACAGCTGCAGCTCGTGAACGAACAGCACGCGCGACCATGGCCTGCAAACCAGTCACGAAATTCTCGCATCAAAACGGGACAAGTTTGCAGAAAAGTTGCCATTCCGCTTATGAAATGAGGAAATATTTATCATTGTGCATGTTAGAATGGAGTTACTGACCTTCTTAGTGAATATTATCGTGTAATAATTTTTCGATGTTTAGTTTTAGACCTCATCACATGGGCGTCGCTAGGATTTTTCAAAGGGGGGTCGATTATCATAGCACTTTAGGCGAGGGTCCAGGCCCCGGAAGCTCCGGGGTCCTAGATCGCCGGAGATGCGTTCTAAGCGTTTTCCCGGAATTAAATCTGAACATAATGTATGCAGATTTAGGGTAATATTATACAGCTCTGAGACCTTAGATGGTCTGAGATGCATTCTGAGCGATTTCCACGTCATTTGTCAAATATCAGTATTATATTTTATTCTCTTGTCATCTTGAAAACACAATAATAACGCTTTGGGCCTATATACTTCGTAGGCTAACCCAGTGGCATCGGAACGTTATTGAAAGTTGGGGACTACTATCACAGCCCAACAGGCGGGGGTCCAGGGACCGCCTAGGCCCCGGAAGCTCCGGGGTCCTAGACAGACGGAGGTGGGTCATTCTCACGGAAAGGCACATTTTCACTTGGGGAAATATCTCAAAATCAACATCACCAATGACTACAAAATCTGATTTCAACAGAGTCTCCATTGACAAAACTCTTTATAACGCGTACAATAAATGCAGACATTCCGAACAATAAACTTTTCGGAACACTTAACGGTGGAGTTGTCTTCAATCATGTCAGTGGTGTTACACACGAATGATCAGTATATTGGGCACTAAGAGAACAGAAATAGAAAGATACACACATGCTAGGCAATAGATTGCATGTAACTATGACTAATGATGAAAAAATATTGAAGTTAGGAAAACAAGTTTGTTTTCAATATCCTAAGTATGCCACTTGGCTCACCAAAATCAGCCAATTGGACCGCATGTATCAACCATTCATGTAGATTCTGTATAATAAAACCTATTTATTCTTGATGCGGACTTTAAACTAATCGAGTTTGTTTCTTTTTCAAAATATGGGACAATTTAAACAAGTGTTTCTGAATTTCTAGACCATTCTTGCATCCGTAACACCACTGACAATCCGGTAACATCACTGACCTCGTGCAACACGTACCACTGATTAATTTGTTCATAGACGCAAAAATGCAGTTGCAAGTGAAGAATATTTAGGGGCAAAACAGGTATATGAAAAGCCTTCTGATAAAACTGCTTCTTCTTCTTCAAATAGTTATCTAACTGAAATGTAACACCAATGACAACCCGGTAACACCAGTGACCTCGAGTAACACCACTGACCTCGTGTAACAACAGTGACCAATTTGTTCATAGAGGCAAAAATACAGCCGTGAGTGAAAGCGATCTAGGGGCAAAACACGTATATGACAAGACTCCTTAACTTAGCATTATTTGGAAGAAAGGTAAATTCAAGTTGTACTGAAATTTGGAGCAAAATCATTATTTTTGTCAATGGTGTTACCCTACAAATAGTAACACCACTGACAGGTAACACCACTGACATTTTGGAAGGAATTAATTGTTGCTCCCTCGTATATTGTCGTGACGGTCCAAGAACAATGATTTTGTAATTCATACACACATTTCTTTATTACCAGTTAATATTTTTACTCGGGAGCCACTACATGTTGATCCTGACACGTAACACCAGTGACCGGTAATAAACATACGCTGAAAATTTGGAGCTAGAAATGACTGAAATACTGAAAAGAGTTTCATAAAACACTTCTTATGGAATCTCAAGTTTACCCGCGCTTGGAAAAGAAGCCGCCTGGTGGCAAAACTTTGTTTCTAATTTAAGCGTTCGCTTTTTGGCTCCGATTTCAGTTACAGTAACACCAATGACCCGAAAACCAGTTACAGACCTTTGCCCATGCCATTTTCACAAGATAATCTGCCCTTGTAAACAATATATTCAAATATTGAAAGAACAGATGCAGCTGGTTGCCAGAAAGGTAGAATAATGTAGAACAAAAGAATTTCTGGCAACTTTATCGTGGTATCAAGTAGGTCACTACAGCCAGTTACAGGTCTATTTTACCATAAATTGAGGGTTCTGGTGAAAATTTACCCGAAAAAATCAATCGGGACAGTCCTTGCAATAAGTTATTCGTACTCTACTAAATGAATACTACGAACAATCTGAATTTTTTCAGACATAAGACTGGTTAGAAGAAAATTTGGGTCGAGTGACACGAATTGCGCCTTTCCGTGAGAATGACCCAGGTGCGTTCTGAACGTTTTTCCGGAAATAACACCGATCACACTGCATGTACATTTATGATTCTATTTTCACGATTGTTTTTTCGCAATTATAAGCATGCATCGATATTGAAAACATCGCACCTCATGCCTTCATCCATTTGACGTTCTAGTTATATTTAAAACATACACAACGGTGACTTATAGTTCTTGGGAGGGAAACCAATATGCCTACAGATACGATTCATTCACACAAAGATAAAACAAGGAAATCCTCACAGCCCAACAGGCGAGGGTCCACGAGCCGTTTAGGCCCCGGAAGCTCCGAAGTTCCAGATCTCCAGAGACGCGTTCTAAGAGTTTTCCCAGAAATAAATTCGAACGTAATGTATGCAGATTTATGGTTCTATTTTCACGTATGTTTCGCATTTATAAGCACTCATCGATATTGAAAAAATCAAATTTCATGCCTGAATCCATTTGACTGTTTAGTTATATTTATCACATAAAAAGAACACATAAAAAACCGTTGACCGTTACATGATGGAACATTAGAACCAATATGATAGCGATTCATTTACACAAAGCTAAAATGAGCGATTGTCACAGCCTGACAGGCGAGGGTCCAGGGGCCGCCTAGGCCCCGGAAACTCCAGGGTCTCCGGTTGCCGCAGATGTGTTTTACCCGTTTTCTCGGAAACAAATCTGAACATAGATATAGATTTTTGGTTCTATTTTCACATTTGTTTCGCATAAACCCGCATCGATATTGAAGAATATGCCGGACTCCATTTGACTTCCTGGTTTGACACAAACAAAACGGGCCTTTTACACACCACTACACGTCTTGACACTCTATCTGTAATTTTTATGTTTTTTTTATTTTATGTTTTTATGTTTTTATGCTTTTTTTATTTTGTTTTTGTTTTCTCTGTTTTTGTTTTTTGTTTTTTTGTTTTTTCTTTTGCTTTTTCTTCTGTTTTTTTTTTGGCGCGGCCAAGGGGGGGTCGTTCGCACCAGACGACCCCCCCCCCCCCGTAACGACGCCCCTGCATCAAAAAACAAAACATCGAAAAATTATTACACGATAATATTCACTAAGACGGTCATTAACTCCTAAATCCACTCCTTGACTCGATGGCTTGATATTTATTGGTTGTTTACTGGACTCATATCATTCTATTCCACCAGGAGTTGTCTTCCCCGAATCAGAGCTCTTTGGAAAAGGAGGTTCTAAAGCCGCACGTCAATTTATTTCCGTGATGATGCGCCAACTGGACGAGAAATAATGCTGAACTGTTTGTCTCTTATCTTGTGACAGGTGTATATGGTGTACTGTCGTGCAAAGTCCTAGTAACACACAATGGATCCTAAAACGGTTTCTGAACCTGGTCAGATTGAAAACGTAGCGCGTCAGTTCAGTACAACTGCGTTGAATGTCGCTGAAGAAGAGACCCCCGCATCGCTTGATCTGAGAATGACGTCTGTATCATCTCCGTCCACTGCTGTTGTCTTTGATGGTCCTGTACAGAGCATGTACTCGACCAGCACACACCCTCTAAATACGTTGGTTGATATGGCATTGGCCCTAGAACTAGGCTCTAGGCCTACAACAAGCTCCAAGCCCTCTAAGCCTGACCACACGTATTCCCTGAAATCTAAAAAACAGGCTACACGTTGCCAATCACAGCCACATGCTCAAAGTCAGAGTCCCTCCCTATGTTCTCAGGAAGCCAAAGATAGAGATAATGTCTCAAGTGAGAAGGACCACACCTATGCATCAAACACTATCGGCTTCAGGTATTCAAGTCACCGTGGTAAGAGTGCTTCAGAAGAGAGTCTGCTACAGAAATCCACACATAGTCCAGCAGTTCATGATGTATCGGCACGTAAATGCACTTCTGCTGAAACGTTTGTTTTTCCTGATTTGCCACCACCAGCTTCCCCGCCACATGCTACATCCAGTGTTCAAACCTCGAATTCAGCAACTCTACCAAGAAGTAAATCGAAGCCCCGTGAAGCTTCAGGAGATTGTGATGACTGTGCAGTTGAGCAGACATCCAATCTTGTACCTAAAACCGCCACATCTAAACCAATTTTTCATATTGATTTGGATTTAGATCCTGTTGAAGCTTCCCCTCCTGATAGTGATCACACATATGCTAAATATGATGATGAGGAGAGTATTCAGGATGATCAGTTAAATGAGAAGACTTCAGACACTGAAGGCTGTGTGGATACAAATCTTATATCTACAAGTGCTCCTGGTAAAATGGAACTTGTCGACATGGAAAGAATTGTTGGATTTGGTGGAACTGATCACACTTATGATAAATCATCCTCTGCTAAAAACAAAGATGTCCCCACTGAACAGCTCAGAAATGATGAAACTTTGCAATCAATAGGCCTTCAGCACAGCAGTGGCAATGCCCTGCCAATTGTTGTTAAAAGTGGACCATCAGATGTAGATAGCAGTGCTGGAAGTATAAGCCCCTGTGTCAGTGCTATGGACTGGCAGCCCTTGGAGTACATCCAAACATTTGAGAAACACTTCTTACCCAGTGATCATACATACACCACTGTAGCTTGAGATTGGTTTCAAGTTTGTGTTATCTTACTTACCTACCTCTCACCCTCTTTGAATTGATCATAGTTGTGTGATGATGCAACTGCTGATTGGTTTTACAACATTCTGAGCTGAAATCCCATGGTGAAAATGAGACAAGAATGTGTTTGACTGTGTACCCATTTAATTAAATGAACCCTAGATATGCTAGAGACAGGGTGAGATAGATGGTGATTGTATACTCTGTCTGTAGCTCTATTTTGTGTCATCAAGGTATTGAAGTACTCTAGTTTAATTATTTTTAAATTAATTGACAATTGAACATATTTTCGCAAATGTAGCACTGTGTGCTTAGGTTTGTTGTTTTCTTGACTTAGCCTTTCTGATATTGTACAGAACAAAAATTGTACAGTGAAACCTGTGAATACTGACTGAACTTGGGTAAATTGCCAATGGGTGGTGATTCTCTCGGGGTACTCCGACTTCCTCCACCAACCAAACTGGCTGTCACCATATGAGTGAAATAACCTTGAGTGTGACATTAAACAAAATCCCTTCCCCACCTGGGTAAACCAAAAAACCTCTAAATACTGACATTATCTAGGGTCCCAATACTTCAATTTAAAGTAGTTTGAACCTTAATAAACCAGAACCCTATGAAGATCATCACCTACACAATAATCTGGTTTCAAGCATGGTCGGTATACACAGGTTGCACTGTAGATGCTTCAGAAAAGCAGACCGGTTCTTTTGAATTATACCTACTACCTAGGACTACCTATATATTAATTGTATTTTCACCAGACCTAATATCGGCATGTTGTAAATATAAAACCAACCGCCAAGTTGCCAACTATGAAATAAATATCAATAATTGCCTTCTGCCGATGTCCCCTTCCCCCTTTCCCCCATGTTTTTTTTCTGGAACAATTCTTGATTATTCTGAACACAGTTATGGCCAGCTTGAGTTGTAACATAAATAATTGGGGCTGTTCATCATGTAAGGAAAGCACAATAGGTGACTACATGTAGGGAACCTTGTTAAACCTGAAAAAGCTACCGGACAAGCTGTATTGCACACAGTGTTCCCGGTTTGATAATCCTTACATGACAAACTTTGCAATAATTGTCATCCTTCTGTGCAGAGTGTTGCATAAAATCACCCTCTAGTGTCAATGTACACACTTTCCTCACATGTCCTGTTTTAGATTTGGCCAAGAAATTGAAAGCCTTGCCGTATCCATTCCTCATGACAGACCTCCATCCTGAGCTCCTCTGGCACAAGGAAGGGGAGGTAATTCTGTGATGCCAATTGATTTGCCAAGTCCATAAAGACTGCAATCTGATTAAAACTTGATCAAATGAATCTGCTCCATTTCTGCATTGGCACACCAACAAGCATGACAAAGCAGATAGAGAGCATTCTTTTAGATCTAATTTTAATTAATTGGCCAAGCCTGGTACCATATAACAAGACTCATACTGTTGCTACAACATATGTACAAAGGATTAAGGTTAACAGTCTAGTAATTTAATCACAGGGGTGTAAGCTTATATTCCCACCCAAATACATTGGGGTGATCCATCTTATTACAATGTGATCATATGTATTTTCTCCTACAATTAGGACTGATGACTGAGCAAAATTTGATGCAAAATCTGAAGTGAGTGAAAATCCCAGGGTGATGAAATTATTACAGCAAATACCATTGCAGAATAAAACTTCTCTATATGCTTCAATAAAACCTAAGGTGTGAAAATGCTCCACGTTATAATGATATAGACAGTCTCTCATCCTTAATACTTTCCTCCATATCACATTTGAAAGCACATTTCAAGGCATTCTGATTTGAGGTTAAACTGATGTGCTAGGTTAAAGCATAGGAGATGAAACTTAAATCAGAATGAAACTTAAATCGGCTTTGCCACAGTTTGGTTATATTGATCATAGTTTACTGTGACAAAGGAACATCCCGAGCTCGCAATGTTTCCCTGTACCATCTACATGTATATATCGTAGCCTGGGGCAACGAATCACTTGTTTCCACACGGTTTTATTACAGCATCATATAGAGGATTTCATACATGTGACACATTTCTTAGCTTACTGTGACTTTCCCCCAGGTCCATGTTGAAAAAAAGAACCTTTCCATTGCTAATTTTAACCATGTTGACACAAGCATGATTTATCTTCTTACCAACAGGCAACAGGATCCTGGGTGTGAAAAGGAGTAGGACCCTACATGTGGGGTTTCTGTGTGTGAAAAGGAATAGAACCCAAACATTGTGATATGACTGAAATAGTGTTGGAAGCGACATTAAATCATATTCACTCACTCACTCACTCACTCACTCGCAAGACAGTTTGATATTGACTGTTAACGACATGTAAACTACATCTGAAAAGAAATCTGATATAATGTAGTTAAATATACAAAAAGGAGCTTAATTGGCACTGTGGACTACATCAGAAATAAAACTATAAGTCTGTTATGTTATTTGTGGTAGTTTTAGTGAAGTTCTACTTTTTAGCATCACAACCATAGCTATCCCATTGAAGTTTCAAGGCCCAAGAAAAGTTGTCAACCGGTAAAATGTTAAGAAACTGACTAATGAACAGATGAAAGTTGGGATGAGAAGGAGAACATAGGACTTTGCCAGGACTTTTCTAACGTGTCTATCATGAAACTTCCTAATACCACCCGTGCAATACTGCTCTACCTGCACACTTGATGGGCTTGATTATCTTTATTAAGGCAGCTAGCATTCGTTGTTAAGATTGATGCTCAGAAGATAATCTGCTTTAATATAAATGTTATAATGGAACTCCACTCCAATACTTTATGATACTGTGAAATGCAGTTAAAAAGCTCTACCATCTTGCTGCAATGGGTTCTTAGATAATCATACACAATAAGTGCAGCAATAGAAGGTAATATCCATAAACATTTTTAGTTGAACATGTTGAACTTCATGCGATTGAATTTTGAAAGAGCTTCTATTAGGTATTTGAACATGATACAGTTATGTAATGTAGAAATCCCCTCTTATTGGTTATTTCTTGCTGCCCTTGGGAAATTTAAAGGAGAATTCATTTTAGGTTTGTGTTCAACATACCCCTAGTAGACTAGAGGCATGTAGTTCTGTATGTATGTATGGTATGTATGGTTTATTTTGTCAGACAAAGTGATATAGTATTGTTATGATGAGCATGTGAGGACCAGAAATTAAATTTGATTGCTTCATAACAACCAGTTTGTCTCCAAACTTTTTGTATATATATCAAATTTTGTGAAGGCGAAAAAGTGTCCGGAGTTAATTTGAGGTGGTCGTATATTTAACTTATTATCTTGGGCCTCCTTGGTATGTTAATCAGGTTTGTGTTCAGTGCACTCTGACATCTGTGTCATTCCTACAGAGATTATAATATATGGGTTTACTGTAAAAATCCAAAATGTGATGGAATTTCTACTGATAGTGATCAATACTGAGATACTTTAATATTATGGATATGATTGTCATGTTGGATTCCCATTACTTAATTTACAATGTTTATAAAATGCAGTGCAAGATTTTGGTTTGTGGTGTAGGTAAACTTGCCGGAATGTGACACGTACAGCTATACAATAAGAAGAAGTATATGTATACCTTTCACATGCATGACAGGTTAGTGACATGTGAGCATTGTTATTGTTGCAGAGTATAAATGGAAAATGCTGAATACTGTATACCTGAAGAACATGACCATGCATGCACAGTGCATTTAATTGCTGGACTTGTATGAATGTGAGTGCAAGCATCAAACACAACAACAAAGGAAATAACTTACTAACCATATCACTTAACAACAAAGGAAATAACTTACTAACCATATCACTTTTGATCCTTTCTAATAAAGAAGCTCCTGCAAAATGCAGAGAGAGAAAGGTTACCACATGTTATTGATGTTTAAGAATTAAGTTGAAAATAAATTTTTGAACATCATTTTGATAAAGACTCTTTCTCTATATGTAATAATGTTATTTGATAAAACACGGGGTGTCATAGAATTAAGTTCATTGTGAATTTTATGGTTAAAAAGTAATCGCCTTTGTATAGGTTGTATGGTAACCATTCCTTTTTTGTAATTTTCAAGAGGTTATTCTATATTGTGTATAATTTAGATGGGCTGAAAGTGTTAGTTATATGTCAAGGTTTTCTCTTTATTGTTGTTTCTTGCTTGCACTCACATCATTTAACATTCACAGAAGTCTAGGAATTAATGGCACTGTGCATGCATGGTCATTATCTTCAAGCATATGATTTCCAGCATTTTTCCAAAATACTCTAACAATAATACTCACATCACTAACCCGTGGTCATGTTAATTCTATCAGTATTCTCAATTATCTCTGAAAAAGTTGTATTCCATACATCTTGTAAGAGGCTTTTATTTATTTGTTTAACCATTATGGTACTTAGAGTTACAAATAAGTTAAAGACCTAAATTTGGTTGTGCTGCCCTGATTGTGGTGCTCTTGTAGTGTATAATACAAACTCAAATCAACACAAATGACTGACAATTTGTTGATGATGTTACCATGTTTAATGATCTTTTTCATTCTCCCCAGGCAGAGCGCAATTGTTTCATAAACAGATTTATTTGCTGGGGGTGATGTCATAATTTATTCATGTCTTCCTGTGTCACAATGACAGGTGGCCAGTGGGTGTGTTCCATGCCCAAATAACATGAACAAAGGAGTCAATGTTAAACTGCACACATCTGTTTTGACTGTATACAACATTATTGGTCATTTAAAAAGTAGGTAACATTTATATCCAATTATTTACAGGATGACACATTCTTGGTAAAGCACAAATACTGGATAGGCCAATCCTGTGTGAGGCTCAAAGCTGTGTCCTCAGTCATGTCAGTTTGACACCAAATTACCAGCCATGTCAGCAGTACATGCAAACTAGTGCTCTAAACCACTTGTTCACCTCAGGGGCTTTTCCAAGAAAGTGTCATTCTAAAAATAATTTGATATATATATTTACTGACCTTTAACTGAGAGAACATCATGACATCATTCCATTCTCAAAGAGGCCCAGGCAAATCTCTGTCAAAATTTGATTAGACTGGGTTTGCACAGATAACTGTTCTCAGTACATGAAACCAATGTTATGTGCTCTTTAAAGCATGTTATACTGAATATCCTAGAGAAATTGTAGTCATTCTGTTGATCTATTAATGAAGAAATACATATGAAGCCAACTCTTTTTTTTTTACAAGGTCCAAAATCACCAAGTGATTACAAGGGAGTTCTAATAATTCAAGCAGATTGCCAATATTTTCTGCTTTCTTGAAAATAAACTGGTCTGCTGAAATCACCTGTGATAAGCTATGTTTGTTAGGTTGATTAGCACAGAGAATATCATGTTTTTTTTTCTTCGCTTATTGATTAGCCCAGAGAATAGCATGGGTTTTTTTCTTTGCTTATTTTGCTGATCAGTGAAATGCATGAGTAACAAAATGTCATAATAAGATCTGTTCTCTTCAAAAATTAAAATGCCAGTTGATGCAATTGAATGTTTATTGTGTTTATGAACTTCATTTTCCACTTATTACCCTATCCAGGAAAGAGGTGTGGGAGGCTGTGCGTGGTGTGTGTTTGTTGGGAGAGGGAGGTGAGAAATTACACCAGTGAAATAGGGCATTCTCCGAGACAGTTTTTTTGTGCACGCCGAAATGCGGATGTCTTACGGGATGACAATTTCCAGCTTTCTGTCCAGAGTAGCAATTTTTGAATCGGAACAAGTTCCTGCAATCGACTCGGCTCGCGTACTAATTCATGGATGTGCGGTTCGTCAAACTACCATTGATACAAGGGGCTCAATGTAACCTGGTCCAAGTAGATCACGTATCTGGTACTTCATTTCTATATGCCCGCCAAAAAGGCGCACGTATTATGTGATGGTGGTTTCCGTCCGTGTGTCCGTCTGTCCGTCCCCCGTGTCCGGTCTATATCTGGAACAGTTTTCTATTTACAGTTCCAATTTTTGGTGAGTGGATACCCTACGGGGAGGCGATGTGTCGCGTACAGAAATGAAGGTCGAGGTCAAGGGGTCAACGGTCACTGGCCTGAAAAACAGGAAATCACTCAAGTGTTCGTGTCCGGTCTATATCTCTGAATGTTTTCTATCGAGAGTTGCAATTTTTTGTGAGTGGATACATCAAGTAGAGACGATGTGTCGCGTACCGAAATTCAGGTCGAGGTCAGAGGTCAAAGGTCACTTGCCTAAAAATCGGGAAATCATTGATCATTGATAGTTTTCTATGTACAGTTCTAATTTTTGGTGAGTGGATGTCCTAGGGTGGAACGATGTGTTGCATACCAAATGTAAGTCGAGGTCAGAGGTCAAAGGTCAGTATGACCGATAAATCAGCAAATCATTAAAAATTTATAATTTTTTGTGAGTGGATTCAATAGGGGGAAAATGAAGTGTTGCATACCAAAAATTAGGTCAAGGTCGAAGGTCAAAGGTCACTGTGACCCCAAAATTAGGAAATTATTAAAAATAACTTGTCAGTAGATGCATTAGGGGGACATGCTGTGTCACATACCAACATGTAGGTCAATGTCAAAGGTCAAGGTCACTGTGACCTCAAAATCATTAAATTGTTAAAAATCATGATTTTTTGTGTCCATTGATATATTAAGGGGAGACGATTTTGTCATGTACCAAAATTTAGGTCGAAGTGAATAGTCACGGTCACTGTAACCCCAGAATCAAGAAATTTAAAAAAAATACTTTTTTGTGTCAGTAGATACATTAGGGGGACATGATGTGTCATGTACCAAACTGTAGGTCAAGGCCGAAGGTCAAGGTCACTTTAATCCTTAAAATTATGAAATGGTTAAAAATAACTTTTTTTTTGTGACAGTAGATACATTAGGGGACACGATGTGTTACAAATCAAAATGTGGGTCATTGTGATCCCAAAATCAAGAAATCATTAAAAGAAACATTTTCATATGCCTGTCGAAGAGGAGGTCATTTAATGCGATATTGCGTTCTGTCCAGTCATCCATTAACATTTGTTGTCCATGCGATATCTCTAGTTTCAAGGTATGGATTGGTATCAAACTTTGGGTATACCTTACTCGCATGGCAAAGAGGAGCCATATTCATTTTGAGATTTGTCAAAGGTCAAGGCCACAGTCCCCCGAAACTGAATCAAGTTTAGCTAACTATATGCATTTGGTTGGAATATTTAGAGTTGTCTCCCCTACATGTATATGACATTTGTCCTGTGGAGTTGTCTCCCATATTTGATACATGTAAGAAACAGCTACATTCAGTTAAACTGTTGTGGAATAAAAACCGTACATTTATTAATTTAGAGGGGTCCTTTATGAACTTTATACCTGTTTATTAACTCAAGAACAAAGGTTTACTTCATCCCTTTCTTCACATTTTTCTTCCTTCATGAACAATTTTCTCGCCTGAAAGGAATTCATTTAAAGGGAAACTACTATTTTCTTGTGTTTGACTATTGTCGATTTCAGTGTGGGATATGTGAGCTCTCGGCTCTTGTTTCAAGGTCACCTAGTTACCAAGAGTTAAGATCATTTTAGTTTATCATTCAATATAAGATGTGAATTATGTTACATTCTCAGAAGCACAAAATCGTAGACCGTTCTCTGGATTGCTAGCTACCAATTGGAATAAAGGCCATTAAACAACCTTGAAATTCGGACCAGTGTAATTTCAGATGTACGGGCGTATATTGAAGCCCCTTGGGCTCTTGTTTTCAAAATTATCACAGGTTGGACTGTCAATATATATATATTTTTTTTCAGTTAAAGGAGTACTTACCTTATTTTATATAAGTTCCTATTATAAAGGTTAGACTCTTAAAGAAATATAACGAACTATTTTACTTTCGTTGAGGGCGATAACCTATTATTTTCATTACAATTTGTGAAGTCATGTTTCCGCTTTGAGGTCGACGTGGGCGCCGCCATATTGCCTGTGAGATGACGTGACTGATGACGTCAGCATTCAGGACAACGTCACGGCTAACGATTGATCCAGGGACGTTCCAACTACGGCATTTGAATTACTCTGGGTTCGAGTTTCAATTCGAGGAAAAAACTGGCGCGGCAAATCCCACGGGGGTGGGGACCCTAAAAGGAAATTGGTTTAGGTTATCTTCGCCAACTGAAAAATTTCTTCCTCAAGGTTTGCAACTGAGACTTGCCCAAATCATTTTGGACAAAATTTGAAACTAAGCGGCAAACTAAAACAGCGTCCTCTGCAATTGTCCAGTGATTTCAGTTGCACGACGATGCTTCAAAGTCCATAAACATTTTCATGATTACACTTGAAGTACTAAAATCAACCAGAACGTCAGTGAATTTACTGGGTTCCTTCTCCTACGAATTATCGGCATGACCGGCACGATCAACCTTAAATCTCCATGACGTTGTGACGTTTTTAGATGAATATAAACTGACTTCCGCTCATCTAAAAACGTCACGCAACGGTGCAATGGCGGCGCCCAGTGCACGCCGTTGCCAGCAACAAATAGTCAATATTTCCTTTATTTCGCATTCTGTCAACATAAGTTCTATATAATAAGGTTCGGAACACGATAGCTGATAAATATAGTCACACTCAAAAATAAGGTAAGTACCTCTTTAAGCCCCTTGAAATAGTTCACAAGCTAAATCACCCGCCAAACAGGGTTGACTTCCCTTCGGCCATGTTGGTCGATCCTGTCTGCAGCTACTTCGTTTTTATACGCCCGTCAAAAGGCGGACGTATTATGTGATGGCGGTTTCCGTCCGTCTGTCCGGTTCTTGTGTCCGGTCTATATCTGGGACAGTTTCCTATCTACAGTTCCAATTTTTGGTGAGTGGATACCCTACGGGGAGACGATGTGTCACGTACCAAATGAAGGTCGAAGTCAGAGGTCAAAGATCACTGGCCTAAAATACAGAAAATCACTGAAGTGTTCATGTCCGGTCTATATCTGTGAACGTTTTCTATCCACAGTTGCAATGTTTTGTGAGTGGATATGCTAGGTGGAGACGATGTGTCGCGTACCAAATGTTGAGGCCGAGGTCAGAGGTCAAAGGTCACTATTGCCTAAAATCAGGAAATCATTGATCATTGACAGTTTTCTATCTACAGTTATAATTTTTGGTGAGTGGATGCCCTAGGGGGAACGATGTGTTGCATACCAAATGTAGTTGGAGGTCAGAGGTCAAAGGTTAGTGTGACTGAAAAATCAGAAAATCATTAATAATTTCTAATTTTTTGTGAGTGGATTCAATAGGGGGAAATGAAGTGTCGCATACCAAAAATAGGTCACGGTCGAAGCCCAAATTATTGCCAGGAAATCATTAAAAATAACATTTTTTTTGTGTCGGTAGATACATTCGAGGGACACGATGTGTCACCTACCAAAATGTAGGTGAAGGTTAAAGGTCAAGGTCACTTGTGAAATTGTTAAAAATCATGATTTCTTGAGCCCATTGAGGAATTACGGGAGTCGTTTTGTCATGTACCAACATTTAGGTCACGGTCAATAATCAAGGTCACTGACCCCAGAATCGAGAAATCTTGAAAAAAAAATATTTTTGTGTCCGTATATACATTGGGGGGGGGGGGGAGGGGGACAAGGCCGAACGTCGAGGTCACTGACTTCCAAAATCATGAAATTCACAAAAATCTGATTTGTTTTTAGTCCATTGATACATTGAGGGAAGACGATGTGTCATGTACCAGAATTTAGGTCAGGTCGGAGTTCAAGGTCACTGTGACCCCAAAATCAGGAAGTCATCAAAAATAACTTTTTTTTCTGCCAGTAGATACATTAGAGAGACATGGTGTGTTACATAGCAAAATATGGGTCAAAGGTCAAGGTCACTGTGACCCCAAAATCAAGAAATCATTAAAAGTCACATTTTCATATGCCTGTCGAAGACGAGGTCGTGTAATGCGATGTTGCGTTCTGTCCATTCATTCATTAACACTTGTTGTCCATGTGATATCTCTAGTTTCAAGGTACATGTATGATTGGTACCAAACTTTGAGTATACCTTACTGGCATGGCAAAGAGGAGCCATACATTTTGATATCAATTTGTCAAAGGTCAAGGTCACAGTCCCCAAAACTGAATCAAGTTTAGCTGATATTATGTGTTAGGTTGGAACATTTAGAGTTCTCTCCCCTACATGTATATGGCATTTGTCCCGTGGAGTTGTCTCCAATGTTTGAAACAGCTACATTTAGTTAAACTGTTGTGAAATAGAAACCATACATTTACTAATTCAATGGGGAGAGGAGTCCTTCATTAACTTCATACCTGTTTATTAACTCAAGAACAAAGATTTACTTCATCACTTTCTTCTTCCTTCATGAAAAATTCTCTCGGCTGAAAGGAATGCATTTGCAGAAAAACTACTATTTTCTTGTGTTTCACTATTGTCGATTTCAGTGTGGGATATGTGAGCTCTCAGCTCTTGCTTCAAGGTCAACTAGTTACCAAGCCCATTTTAGATTATCATTCAATATAAGATGTGATATATGTTACATTCTCAGAAGCACAAAATTGTAGATCTTTCTCTGGATTGCTAGCTACCAATTGGAATCAAGGCTATTAAACAACCTTAAAATTTGGACCAATGTAATTCCAGATATACGGGCGTATATTGAAGCCCCTTGGGCTCTTGTTTTTTTAGCTCATGGCGAAACTTTGACCACTATGCATAACAGACCGAGTTCTGTCCACTTTCTGTGTTTTCCAGTTACCGGGCTTGGGATATTTGATGGTAGATACTCATATTTTCAATCAATTATGAAAATTAATAAACACTGCCATTTTCTCTTCGAATCGATTTGAAAATAAATCCTTTGTATTTATCAATTTACATATTTTATTGGAAATGTAGTTATGTCGATCACAACAAAGAGATAATCTTCTCAAAGTAGCGATTCTCGTGGGATGTGAATGGTATTTATCTATCACCAAATATAGCCCGCAGATGTGGTATTTTCGAATCTGTTTTCATGCATCGCGGTAAACGAGTGGTTGGATTGGTCAATATACACAGGATGTTGTTAAATATTTCACTGATTGGCTGAAAAATACATTCGTCTTTCCCGTGAACGCAATCCATTCCCATGTGTACCACTGGTACGATATACTCCATTGCATTGAGCTGTATAGATTGCACTTGGTGCATGCAAAAGCTCAGAAAGTATCTTGTTTAGTGTCAAAACTACTCAATTGTTTTATTACCCAAATGTCGATGGAGAAAATTTTGGGTACATTTTACTATTGTTTTCAATAGTTATTTTTTGTGTGCCAAAGTAAGAGGTCTATAAACTAGGACAAAATCTGCAATCTACTTACATTTCTTGGTTATCACTTTTCATTCATAAACTGGCATATACTGTGCCACAGCTTAATGATATTTAACATCCTGGTGATGTTATGAAAGACCAAATTTGTTACTATATCAGTTGCAGGTGGTTGAAGCTGTTAGCTTTGAACAATAGCGGTACCACATGTAAATGTCTACTAATTTAATCCCTGCAAGATTGTATTCCAGCATTCTCCTAGTAGCAAGTTAAAAGATAATTGTACTTGTTTTGACTTGATGGAAAATTTTGGTAAGAATAAAGCTACAATGGAACAGTAAACTGTTCTAAAGTCCGGACCATTTTGGACAGTCAATTCAGAACAATCGTGCTCTATTAATAGTCATTTAGATCACGGGCAGATGCTGGCAAGTCTGCACAATATACTTGTGATTGGATAGCTGACCAGTGACGAAGGAGAGCTAAATTTTAGCCATTTCCTGCAGGATATCCCATTCTGGAAAAGTACAGCATTTCACAGCTATATACAAAGAGCAGAGAAGACTAGGCCTATCTATCCTATCATCATATCAGTTTCATTATAAATAATAAACTTTGTGTCAGGCATCTGGAATTTGGCTTCAGTAGAATTACAGATACTAATGACCCTTGGCAGAGCAGAATGAACTGGTTTTTCATCCTGGCACTGGAAATGAATCATATTATTCCAACAGAATAGCCTGCTGATAATAGACCCGTTTCAGTGCCTGAGGATCTATAGACAGGTCCCAGCCAAGAAAAAACTAACATTTTTTGGGGTCAAAGTTTTCTCAGTGGTTCCGTCATCCTTAGCTTATGCCCTTTCAATTTCGCTGAGGGGCCACCCTGGATTTGGCCTCAAATCCAATATGGCGGCCAAAAACCAAAATGGCCGTCAATACCCATAGAAGCTCACAATTTCCTGCTCGAAAATCAATTTTCTAACCACAAACTAGGTTTTTTTTCTAGTCCTACGTAGGGTATGAATAATTAGTTAATTTTGGAATGATTTGTAATTGGTCTGAAAATTCAATATGGCCGCCAAAATCCAAAATGGCGGCCAATGTCCATTGAATCACACATTTTCATGCCCCAATATGTAGAGATAGACCATCCTAGGTCCGAATGCGTCCTGTGGGATATCATCTTGTAGCTCTCGGGGTGTAGACCCCGATTTGAGGGATATCCATGTCATCTGTGACGTCATCGGTGACGTCGTCAGTACGAGTAGTAGCGAAAGCGGGCATTTCGGAGGTGCAATGGATTGCGTTTGGAGTAGATGACGGCCTTTTTTCCCCATCCTGTTACCCGTGAGTGTGAGTGTATGCGCGCGTGTGAGTGAGTGAGTGATTGAGTGGGATCCGACTTTACTAATGTATCGTCCGTTTTCATCATTTTGCGCATGCGCAGTCTGGCTGTAGTATAGAAAGCAGGCATTTTGGGTATTCCTGGAGGTTTGTTGAGAGATTGAGGAACCATTCCTGGTCAAATGGACCGTGTGGGGTATCCGCATGAAGCTCTCGTGGGTAAGACTGGTTTGTTTTCATTGAAAGTCGCGCCAATCTGCGCATGCGCAGTTGGGGTGTAGTAAGTAAAGTTATCATTTTGGGATGAGGGACCATTCTTGGTCCGAATGTCTCGTGTGAGGTGTCAAAGTGAAGCTTTCCTGGTGTAGACCATGACTTGAGGGGTGTCCCTGTCATCTGTGACGTCATTCTTGACGTCATCAGTAGGAGTAGTAGCCAAAGTGGGAATTTTGAGGGTGTGAAGTAAGGTGTTTGGGGTAGAGATGGACCATGTTTGGTCCGAATGGCCCGATTGAGGTGTCCTAGTGAAGCTTTCGTGGGGTAGAGTCAGACTGGCATGTTTTTTTTATTGAAAGTCCCGCCAATCTGAACATGCGCAGTTGTGGGGTAGTAAGTAAAGTGGTCATTCTGAAGGTGCGTGGGGATGTGTTTGAGCGATTGAGGGACCATTCTTGGTCCGAATGCGTTGTGTGGTGTGTCGAAGCAAAGCTTTCATGGTGTGGAACACGACTTGAGGGATATGCGGGTCATCTGTGACGTCATTGCTGACGTCCCCAGTAGGAGTTGTAGCCAAATTGGATATTTTGGCGGTGTGAGGGAAGGTGTTCGGGGTAGAAATGGACCATCCGTAGTCCGAATGCGTCGTGTGAGGTGTCATCTTGTAGCAGCACCCACCAACGACAAGCTCAATGCTTCAACGCCCTGAATTGGCCCTGAAGCCCTGCGCGCCTATACGTAGCTCTACGGTTGTAGTCCGTGATAAGTGCTATTCTGATTCATGGTTAGTCTAAAAGTAGAGCAACAACAACAACATCATCAAATATTACAGGTCAATCCTTTTATTATCCCCTCCATCACAGCGCATCCGCGCTAAGGGAACCACTATGGGTGTGTTTACAATTCACTTATGCTATTTCCCGTGTATTCAGAAGTTCATTGTTTTGATCTCAGAATGATGAGGGACACCGCACCACACCCGCACCCTGGTCTACCCTATTTTCTAATGGCTATAGTGTACAGGGTGCACCACAGGTACGTGCACATGCGTGCGATGACATCACTTCCGAGCTCTGAGCTCCACAAGCTTTGAGCTCCAAGAGCTCCGATCCAAGAACTCTGCCACATGGGAGCTACCACCACCACCGGGCGTTGACGCCTGACGCCTGTGGTGTGTGGTAGTGTGTGGTGGTGGTAGAACTGGTGTGTGGTGGTGGTAATAGTGATGTGTGGTTGTGTCTGTACATATAGGTATTAACTCGTGTCCCTCATCTTCTGAGATCAGAACAATGAACTTCTGAATACACGGACAATAGCATAAGTTAATTGTAAACACACCCATAGTGGTTCCCTTAGCGTGGATGTGCTGTGATGGAGGGGATAATGAAAGGATTGACCTGTAATCTTTGATGTTGTTGTTGTTCTACTTTTGAACTAACTAATCAGAATAGTACTTATTACGGACTACACCCGTACGTATATGCGCGCAGGACTTCAGGGCTAATTCACCAGGGTGTGGAAGCATTGAGCTTGTCGTTGGTGGGTGTTGCTACAAGATGGCACCTCACACGACGCATTCGGACCACGGATGGTCCATTTCTACCCAAACACCATCCTTCACACCCCAAAAATATCCACTTTGGCTACAAGTAAGTCAGTAATGACGTCACAGATGACCCGGATATTCTTCAAGTCGTGGTCCACACCATGAAAGCTTTGCTTTGACACCTCACACGACGCATTCGTACCAAGAATGTTCCCTAAATCGCTCAAACAGATCCCCACGCACCTCCGGAATGACCACTTTACTTACTACACCACAACTGCGCATGTTCAGATTGGCATTCAGACATCTTCTTTCAATAAAAAACTTGCCAGTCTGACTCTATCCCACGAAATCTTCACTAGGACATCCCAACCAAGCCATTTGGACCAAACCTGGTCTCTCTCTACCCCAAACACCTTACTTCACACCCCCAAAATTCCCACTTTGGCTACTACTCCTACTGATGACGTCAAGAATGACGACACAGATGACAGGGACACCCCTCAAGTCATGGTCTACACCACGAAAGCTTCACTTTGACTCCTCACACGAGGCATTCGGACCAAGAATGGTCCCTCGCCACTCAACAGACCCCCCCACACCACACAAAATGACCACTTTACTTACTACACCCCAACTGCGCGCGACTTCCAATGAAAACAAGCCAGTCTGACACACGAGAGCTTCACACTGATACCCCACACGGTCCATTTGACCAGGGATGGTCCCTCAATCACTCAACAAACCTCCACGAATCCCCAAAATGCCTACTTTCTATACTACGACCAGACTGCGCATGTGCAAAATGATGAAAACAGACGATACATTAGACCAGACTCACTCACTCACACACACGCGCGCATACACTCACAGGTAACTCTATCGGGTAGCTGGATGGAAAAAAGGCCGTCATCTACTTCAAACGCACTCCATTGCACCTCCGAAACTCCCGCTTTCTCTACTACTCGTACTGATTACGCCACCGATGGCGTCACAGATGACATGGAAGAACCTCAAGTCGTGGCTTCACTCCGAGAGCTACAACAGGACACCCCACACGACACATTCGGACCAAGGATGGTCCATCTTTACCCCAAACACACCCACACGCACCCCCGAAATGCCCGCTTTCGCTACTACTTGTACTGATAACGTCACCGATGACGTCACAGATGATATGGATATCCCTCAAATCGGGGTCTACACCCTGAGAGCTACAATATGACACCCCACAGGACGCATTCGGACCAAGGATGGTCTATCTCTACATATTGGGGCAGGAAAATGTGTGATTCAATGGACATTGGCCGCCATTTTGGATTTTGGCGGCCATATTGAATTTTCAGACCAATTACAAATCATTCCAAAATTAACTAATTATTCATACCCTACGTAGGACTAGAAAAAAAACCTAGTTTGTGGTTAGAAAATTGATTTTCGAGCAGGAAATTGTGAGCTTCTATGGGTATTGGCGGCCATTTTGGATTTTGGCCGCCATATTGGATTTGAGGCCAAATCTAAATTTAAATTTCAGGATGGTTAGATGTAGTACAATCGTTCATCAAGTCAG
Organism: Hanleya hanleyi; assembly: GCA_036873755.1. Taxonomy (NCBI): domain Eukaryota; kingdom Metazoa; phylum Mollusca; class Polyplacophora; order Lepidopleurida; family Hanleyidae; genus Hanleya; species Hanleya hanleyi. The sequence goes on from JAVTVY010031703.1 coordinate 61,060, forward strand.
TGTAGGCCTATAATACTGGGCCCGCCTGGCACAGGAGAGCTAGATTTGTCTCCCATTGACTATTCATCGGTTTCAAGGCGCCAAATATCAGCATGTGACTTTCTATGTAATCTTCCTATCTTGTCAATATTCACATCTCTCCAGATGATGGCAGGGTAATTTGTCCAAAATATGATAAATGAACAACAATGTATCTCCTTGACGTAAACAACATAGACAGCGCTCAAGGTAAGTATATATACCAAACCAACATTGCAAGCATACACTGTTGGTGAATGGGTCTTTATCACGCCATCAATTTGTTTGGGCAATAATTAAGTGAAGCATAAAAGCTACCTGACCTGGTACTGTAAGAAAACTGAAATTGAACATTCATCTAAACATTCCAGGAGATTCATTTTGAAATTCCACAACATTCAAATATCCTTTTACTTCAAGATAAAATGGCTTGAACTGTTTTACTTACCCCTAAACAGTCTGTAGGTGATCTCCAGACTCCGATAGTCTTACGAATTTCTGTGGATTTGTGAATTTATGTTTCGTTTTGATTTTTATACCGTGGTTTCGTGAATGTCGTCCAAGTGTATGTGAACATGTGTGCTTGTATTTTATGGATTTACTTGCTGTGAACGTTGCAAGTTCCTTCAGTTTAGTTTTGGACCCGGGGATTGACCTGGGGTGTCGTGGTGCAAACTTCAGGTCATGAAACTGACTCTGAGCGTGGCTGTGCACACCCCAGGTCATGGTCATAAGTAAGGGCTTATATCGACAGACAGCTTGTCGTAAGAGGCGACTAACAGGATTTCCGGGATGTTTCTTTGTTTATTGAGTTGCTTCAATTTCTGAATAATAATATCTATGTGAAATTTGGCAACACCATGTATCAGCATCATAAAGGTATTCCAATAGGTACTAATTGGCACCCCCTTTTGGCTGACATGTAACTGTTCTCGTAGATGATGAATACGTCTATTTGCAGACGCTTTCAAAAAACGATCACTTCAAAGCTCGTTCCGCTTTCTCATTCAATAAATGTATTACAGACGATTTTCTCACTGTTGATAATCGCTATATAAATGACGCAGTGAATGATATATGTCAATCATCACTGACTTAAAGGAAAGTACAGATAGCCCTACCGGCACATCGTATTTAGACTTATATCTCCTATTAAAATGAAGCCGGCCTTCTCTCTCGTCGACTTTACGACAAGAGAGATGATTACACTTTCGATGGATGGTAATATTCTAGTGGAACCTTATGGCGTATACATATCTCGCCTAATAGCATTTGCTAGATTCTGTGTTAAATGTGATTATTTTAGTCAACGTCACAAGTCATTGCAGAAACTTATAAAACAGGTCTGTACGACCAAGCGCCTCTCAAATTTGGCGAATAATACCGCATGCTGATTGCAAAATACGAGCTTAGCGTGCAGGATCTATGACTTTACGTTTCGTAACTTGTGTCTAATTACGCTTAACACCTGGTTATGGGCCGTATATACACACGCACTTGAAGTTCCTCATGATGTTCATATGAACAGACGCAGTCAAAGCGTGATTGAGATACACTATTCTCTAGAAAACGACTTACAAACGAAAATCATATGGATTAAGAATACTGATGATCCATACGGATTTGATATTTGGAACATGATGTCTTGCTGGCATCATTGAAAACTCGGATCGCTTCTCTCGCAGGAAACTAGATTATGTTTATGTGTACTATGATTGTTTTTCTTTAAATTTGGTGTTAATACTGTTATTTGAATTTGGTCTTTGGATTATGGACGCGGAAATTCTTTAAAGGACGACGGCTGAATATTGAATGACGGACTAGACGCTTGTGTTCTGGTTTTTAAAAAGAATAGCACCCAAACGTCGTTATAGGACTGAAATAGTGTTGAAAGCGACGTTAAATCATATGCCCTCACTCATTCATTCAATTCTTCAGTTTTGCTGACATTTTAATTTCGGACGGGTCATTACATGCTGCCTTGTTCGTGTAACTGTTATTCATCGTATCCGTGACATTTTTTTGCATCTTGGCCGTTTGATTTGCGTGTGCTGAAATACCTGTGTTTTTTTTACCTGTTCTCTTATACCGCTTCTTGTCGTCTACTATGCCGACCGTGACTGCTTAGCAAGAACAATGAGGCTCTCTATCGGAGGTCCTTCTAGGTAGGTGGACTAAATATGGCGGACTTTGTTGATTTGTTGGCTGAGCAGGAAATCGGGGTGGAAGAAGAGGAAGCGTTAGGGCAAACGTCAGATTTCTGTAAATGGTTGGCGACATTCAGTCCTGTGTACGGTGTGATGTTTTGGCCTATTACGAGTGGATTCTCTGCCATTCTATAGTTGCAGTGGAGCTCCAGTGGATAATTCCTTTTGTTGATGATGAGGCTGGTATGGATTTTTTGAGCTTAATGAGGATGTGCGAAAAGTGTTTTTTGGGCGGATACGGACCAGCTGGAGGATTTGCCGTATCAGGCGAAAATCGACGAGTGCAAAGTGCTGATTGTTGTTCCCGGTCGTATAATGGAATGTTTCCGGTGCTACTCTTCTGGGCATGCGCGTCGTGGGCATGGCACATATGGCCTGACCCTGGTATGGTGTGTGACGATCATGTGGATCAGATGGAGACTGGTCGTGGGGAGGCTGCACAGACTGGTGAGCTGACTGTGACTGTGGAGAAAAATCCAACATCTTATGCTTCTGTTATGAATAGTTCGGTTGAAAATAAGGGAGACGAGAAGTCTGTTGGAAGTATGGGAGCTACAAATGTGTAGACTGTTCAAATGCGAAGCCATAAGCGAGGTGAGAAGACGCCGAATGGAAGTAACGGAGGGAGACGGTGCAGACTGTGAAAGTTGTGCGTAAGAGTGAGAAGAATGTCATGCGCGATGTTGTCAAAGTTGTGCAGTGATGTGAGAAAGGTTAGATCGTGAGACTGTTGAACATGTCACGATGGCGTCTGGTTTAGACCCTCCCGACCCTCCAGAGGCGATAGAGGGGTCATCTTTGGGATGTTGAGGATCCGATCCATTTAGTGGATCGGCCGAAACATCACGTGTGGAGTCCTCGTCACATTGGTTCAAAGAAGAAGATGCCTCCTCCCGAGAGTATGAACAGTATAGGATTATTCAGAAGTTGAGACCAAATCGTTGTCAATTCACTGAGAAATCTAAGAAAAACAGACTATGGTTATGTATAATGATGATGGTGTTAAATTTGTGGGCATTTTGAGTCCATTATTGGCAACAAGGCTAAATTAACTTTAGGATGGCCATTTTTTATTTCAAAATGCCCGACCTTTGAAGCCCTTTTTCTTCAATACCTCATGACCTAAACCAGTTATTTCAATAGCTACACCCACATTACAGTGAGTGAGTGAGTGAGTGAATATGATTTAACGTGGCTTTCAACTATATTTCAGTCATATCACGACGTTGAGTCCTATTCCTTTTCACATCCGGGAACCACACGGGTGGGCACCCACATTACAGGATGGCACTATAGGCTTATCTAAATGGCGGTCATCTGAAACCTATTTTGTCAGAGTATTCTTAAAAAAACGAGTGAAGAATTTTATTCCAGTGGCTTCGTCCACATTTTCAGGAGCAAAGCTTCATATGGTGGCTCCATCGACATCTCATAACATCGGCCATCTTGTATTCCCAGGTGGCGGCCATTTGAAACTTTAACCCATTGTGAAATAGATTTCAGTGGCTATGCCTACGTTCCCATCTTTAAAGCTTCAGATAGTGGCGCAACAGAATACTTTAATGGTGACCAATTTTGATTTTAATATAACGCCATCTGTAAGTCATTCTTGTCAATATCTTATTTAGCTGAATAAGACACAACCCGCCTTATAGGACAGACATGTGACATACAGATAACGGACATAACAATAGACATTCTCCTCTTTCTTCATAGAAATATTTACGGATTGTCAACATAAATACACATAAAAATGTGGGCCAACGAATATACATTACAAACATTTTCACATAAGACGAAATAAACATGTTTACTGACGTGTACAAACGGGCAGAAGAGATTTAAGTTTAGATCAACATATGGTACTAAATATTATAGATGGCGGACTGGCAAGAATTTTATATTCCGGAATGAAAGTTAAATGCCAAACGTTATACACATTACAAGCGCCTTTCTCTGCGCCTACCCTTGAGGCACCATCCTAAGCGCCCGTACGTATACTATTCGTGTCAATCCATTCTTTTCATTATCTCATTATCTGAATAAGCCGGGGACTTTGTTTTAGTGACTACACCTACATTTGTGAGGTCCCAAATTTAGGTGCAATGCATTAGATTGTGCCACAATATAATTTATCTATCATTTATCGATGAACGTTTATTCCTGACCCAGTTGATTCTTCATGACTGTATTATTTGTGTATACTCAGAGTATTCAATATAAACAATTCAATTATATTTATATGAACACACTCTGAAATACTTTATTGAAAGTTTCGCTTTCCCGAATTATTCCACTAATTGTGCTACATGTTGGTACCGGTCGAGATGGGCAAACTCGTGAGGATATCTGCTGTTATGATCCATGTACCAATCGTGGAGCTGTCGTAGTAACAATTGCAAAATATGTTTCATAAAAGAGAAAAATCGATCATAAGGGGGTCAATAGTCTGACATGGCGGATTGAAAACCTATAGGAACTTGAAATTCCATGAGATTTTGATCCCAAAGGATTTTGATATATCCTAGGACTTGGTTAAGGATTTTGATATATCCTAGGACTTGGTTAAGGATTTTGATATATCCTAGGACTTGGTTAAGGATTTTGATATATCCTAGGACTTGGTTAAGGATTTTGATATATCCTAGGACTTGGTTAAGGATTTTGATATATCCTAGGACTTGGTTAAGGATTTTGATATATCCTAGGACCTTTGGTTAAGGATTTTGATATATCCTAGGACTTGGTTAAGGATTTTGATATATCCTAGGACTTGGTTAAGGATTTTGATATATCCTAGGACTTGGTTAAGGATTTTGATATATCCTAGGACTTGGTTAAGGATTTTGATATATCCTAGGACTTGGTTTCTATAATATTTTGCTTTTGATTTTTTTGTTAAGGCCATGTTCCCAGTTCCCATGACTGTGTCGCAGGCTCTATTTTGCTTTTGATTTTTTGTTAAGGGCATGCTCCCAGTTTCCATGTCTGTGTTGCAGGCTCTAGTTCAGGTGTTTCAAGAAGACTAAGCAGAGAGATTATACTTCTTGCAGAACAGAATTATTGGCAGTCAAACGAACGTTCGACGATAACAGCCCGACACGGTCGAGAGACATCTGACTTGCTACTTGATCTGAATCGAAGATCTGATCGCGAACGCGAAGCAGAGTTTTCAATGAGAACAGAGAAGATACTGTGTAAAAGTGTTATAGCAATGTATGGCCAACCTTGTGCCAGAATGAACAGCAACCCTGATAAAGTGGCATGCCATAACAGCGTGTAAATAAACAGGAAACATTGAAGAAAATAGAAAATAGATGTATTCCAGCATTTCGCGAAGCCAACCCAATTGTACTATTATATGGTAAAGTTCAGTGAATGGATTGTGCTTTCTGAAGCTAAACATGATAAAGAAGCATGCTTGGTACAGCGACAGAATAGCAATTGTTGCGAGGGTAAAGGACACGAGACGACCGTTTTTTGTACAGTCGAAAATCGACTAGGTTGCTGCTTGGATCACAAGCATTAGAATGTGATTCGGCGTCAGTCGTGATAAATGGGAAGATGTGTCTAAAAGTATTACTTTATAAGTCTATTAGGGATACCAATGATATCTATTCAATGATTTCTCGAAGCCAGCCGTACTCTGTTACAACAATGGCGAAACTTGGTGAGGGAGAGAAGCTTTCTTAAACTCTGATTGGAGAAAGATAAATGAATGGATATTAGCGAAAGTGAAACTTTCAAGCAATATAAGAGGGGCGTATTCCAGACGATGACATGAATACATATCTGTCGAAATATTGATCTACAAGATGCTTCAAGTTAATATTTTCAGAGTCGCCCTCCAGTTTGCTAAGTCAGTCTGTGGATCCCAAAGCTTCAAGCAATATGGAGTTCCAGGATTTGTTCATACCAACCAAAATTGGACGGTTTGTACATTTTGTAAAGCTAACCATGAAAACCAACAAGGATACGCCCATCGTTGCTGTAAGATAAAGTGTCGCACGATCGTATGAATTTTTCTTGAACATGCAAGTGTAGCCATTAGAACAAATTTCTCGACTGATTCAGATAAAAATATATCGTCAAAATTAGCTTTCAGATGGCGGCTATTTTAGCATCCAAGAGGGTGGCCATTACAAAATGTTGGTTATGCCATCATCTGGAGCTTTGGCCCTGGAAACTGATCGATATAGCCCTGGAAACTGATCGATATAGCCCTGGAAACTGATCGATATAGCCCTGGAAACTGATCGATATAGCCCTGGTAACTGATCGATATAGCCCTGGAAACTGATCGATATAGCCCTGGAAACTGATCGATATAGCCCTGGAAACTGATCGATGTAGCCCTGGAAACTGATCGATATAGCCCTGGAAACTGATCGATATAGCCCTGGAAACTGATCGATATAGCCCTGGAAACTGATCGATATAGCCCTGGAAACTGATCGATATAGCCCTGGAAACTGATCGATATAGCCCTGGAAACTGATCGATGTAGCCCTGGAAACTGATCGATATAGCCCTGGAAACTGATCGATGTAGCCCTGGAAACTGATCGATATAGCCCTGGAAACTGATCGATGTAGCCCTGGAAACTGATCGATGTAGCCACTGAAATAAAGGTAAAGTTAAGGCGATATTGACAAAAAATAGTCTTAACATTGTGACCGTTTTGAAATTCAAGATGGCAACCTTAGATTTTAATGATAAACATGACATCGACATTGTTGGTATATATACAGTTGAGCCTATTTGACAATGTCATAGTCCAAAAGTCCACAAATGTACACAAGTAGACTATCGCATAGTGGTCTCACGGAACTAGCCTGTGAACTAGAATCTCATGATCCGTAGAGGTAACACGATACTGACAAAACTGGGTCTCGGATGGGGTCATCTTGAAATATCGTTTGAGAAGCCAATTTTGCCACCACATGAAGCGATGACGCTGAAAATGTGGATGTAGCCGATACAATAATTTTCATATCTCGTTAGGTAATGAGATATTGGCCACAATAGGTATCAGATGGCGGCCAGTTTGAAATCCAAAATGGTCACCCGAGAGTTTGATGAAAAAAGGGCAACATCGAAATCCTCGATCTACACAATTTTTAGAATTAATTTAGCCTTTTTTACCAAGAATGCATCCAAAATGTAGACTAATCCCTCAGTTATGGAAACGCTACAAGAACAGCTGACTTCAGCATAGGTAACAATCACGGAGTTTCTTTGCATTGAAACTTCCCATAACTTTCAAACCCCATCTCCTCACTTTCGGGCAAAACATCCAAATGTCTCGATAAAATGTCTATGGATTTCCACATGTTTAGGTAGTATTTCTGATTGTCAGTTGGAAGTCTTATCTTCAGGTAAGTCTTGTTGGCGCAGAAATGGATGTGGGTCAAGGCTCTCTATACTGACAAGCAGCCAGAGGATGCTAGTTCCCCCGCCGAAATGGCAGCAATATTTTTTAGCATTGTTGGTCTCAGGGGATATACATGAGGGAGGCAACTGCTGCTTCATAGGCGTTGGATGTGGAAGGGTCTTTCTGCCTTCCCAAGTTTTAAGATCAACTCAGAACGATTGACTGAAAGTTGATTGCTTCTGTGATATAGTTTCCATGCAGTGAAGCACCGAGAAGCATACCCAAGTGACATCTAAAGGCATTATCTGCAAACCAAATTTGACGAGAAGCTGAAGGCATCAACCTGTTGCCCGGAAACCAAATTTTAAATTTGCCACCAGTTGTCGCCACCTGTAGGTGCAAGTGAGCGAAATGCAATCCCAAGCATCATCTCATGGTATGGTAGCCTACATGTATTAGCCTATAGTATCTTCTACAGGGGGCCAATGATCGGCTGATGCAGCAACAACAGCATTTTCCCAGTTAGACGGCAGATTTTGAAATCAAAAACGAGGCCGCGCTATGTCATCAGTCAACTGAGACAGTCGCGTGGTTGTGTATGAAGATTGGGGTGGATCTTATCTAATAGTGATCCAATGAAAATGCTCGTATTAGTTTAAAATGGCGGGGTCGAATGACCAATCACTGAACGGGAGACAGCTGGAACAGTACGTTGACACTGTCTGTTAATACAGGGGGCGTCGGAAGCAAATTCAAAGTGGTACGGCCACTATCATTGCACTTTAGGTGAGGATCCAGGGGCCGCCCAGGCCCCAGATGCTCCTGGGGTCTAGATCGCCGAAGAAGCGTTCTGAGCGATTTCTGGCGTCAATCAAAATCACTCTGCATTGAAGTGTATTTTTAGTTCTTTCCTAACCCTTTTACCATGAAAACGCAATCGATGGTTTTCTGCGATGCTGAATTACAAAAAATTGTGTTTCGTATAGTACTTTATCCTAGGCACATCGTGTAGAAGTAACCGAGATGATGCATCGATAATGTATACCAAATTTTACATTGAGCATTTGAACAGTGTCAGAGATAGAGATCATCAATGATTTTACATAAATTAAAGATGGTTGCCCATCCTTCCCGTCACTCAGAGGAACTAATGTGGTTATTCATTAATGGAAGTCTCTTCATACATCGATGCTGTAAATCAAGTTTCGTTTATTTGAATGGTATCAGAGATAAACATCATTAAAGATTTTGAATAAATTAAAGATGGCCGCCAAGATTTCCGCCCAATCAGAGAAACCAGATCTGTCATTCATCGTAAGTCTCTTGATGCATCAATGATGTATACCAAATTTTACACTGAGCACTCCAACGGAATCAGATATAGAGATCATTAATGATTTTGCCCAAATAAAGATGGCCACCAAAGGTTTTCAGTCAATCAGGTCCCGATTCAAAGTATCTGGATGTATCGATGATATATACCAACCTTCATATAAAACAATTGAATGGTAACCGAGATATGTAGGCTATCATTATCGATTTCGCATGAATTAAAGATGGCCTCCAGGGTTCCCAGCTAATCAGAAAAGCCTGTTTGGTAATTCGTTGAAAGTTGCTTGATGTATCGATGATGTATATCAAATTTCGTATTGAACAGTTGAATGGTTTCCGAGATATGGATCATTATCCATTTTGCATGAAATTAAAGATGGCTGCTAAGGTTCCCACCCAATCAGGTCCCAATTCTATAGGCTTCTGGTCCTTGACTAGGTAAATAAGCATACCAAATTTGGAATTCATCAGCGCAACAGTTTTCCGGCTATGTCGCTCACGAACGGACGTACGGACAGACGGACGTACAAGATGATGACAATACCCCATGGCCAAAATTGGCCGAGGGGTAAAAACATGGGTCTGTGCCTGATAAATTTTAAGCCTTTTGTGGTTGCAACTCATTCATAGAAAGCTCCCTGTACATGAACAACTGCACTGACAACTGCATGCCATCATCTGTCAGTCTGAAGACCGGCAAGGTTGAATTCAGGAAATTGATCATATGCACAGTGTGCACCCAAACATTAGGAACACAGTTGTAATTAATATAGTAATATACATGTACATGTGTGGACACAAATGATTCGTGCAGAAGCTTCAGGGTAAATCATATGATGTGCAATACAATTATTTGTTAGCAAAATTGAAGGAAATGTTGTCCTTCGTTTAAGATGACACGAAATTCAAAAATCAGGGATTCAGTACTGCGGGGAAACAGTTATTTCACATTATACTTCTGAAATAAAATATGGTTCATGCAAAAGCTTTAGGGTAAATCATATGATGTGAAATAGAATGATTTCATATAGCAAAATTGAAGGCCCATTTTGACTGGAACGGACAAGAAGAAGAGAAACTCAGTGGTGCCACCTTCAGGCAGATGTTGCTGAAATGCAATACGGACTGGCGTCCTGTTGCAAGGAATGCGTATTCCGAATTTCGGAATAATCCAACACAGCATTAGGAAGTTATCGCTTCGAACAGATGTACACGGAAAAAAAAATCTATTTTGACCCAGTGGCGCCACCTTCAGGCCGATGTTGCTGAAATGCAATACGGACTGGCCTCTTGTCGCAAGGAATGCGAATGCTGAATTTCGGAAGAATCCAACAAAGCGTTAGGAAGTTATCGCTTCGAACAGACATGCACGGACGTACACGAACATCCACGGACTCAAAGAAGCAAGAACCAGTGGCGCTACCTTCAGGCAGATGTTGCTGAAATGTAATACGGACTGGCGTCTTGTCACAAGGAATGCGTATTCTAATTTTGGAAGAATCCAACAAAACTTTAGGAAGTTATCACTTCGAACAGACATGCACGGACGTACACGGACATCCACGGATGCAAAGAAGCAAGAACTAGTGGCGCCACCTTCAGGCAGATGTTGCTGAAATGCAATACGGACTGGCCTCTTGTCGCAAGGAATGCGAATGCTGAATTTCGGAAGAATCCAACAAAGCGTTAGGAAGTTATCGCTTCGAACAGACATGCACGGACGTACACGAACATCCACGGACACAAAGAAGTAAGAACCAGTGGCGCCACCTTCAGGCAGATGTTGCTGAGATGTAATACAGACTGGCATCTTGTCGCAAGGTATGCATATTCCGAATTTCGGAAGAATCCAACAAAGCGTTAGGAAGTTATCACTTCGAACAGACGTACACGCACATTCACGGATACGAAGAAGCAAGAACTAGTGGCGCCACCTTCAAGCAGATGTTGCTGAAATGCAATACGGACTGGTGTCTTGTCGCAAGGAATGCGTATGCCGAATTTCGGAAGAATCCAACTTAGCGTTAGAAAGTTATCGCTTCGAACAGACATGCACGGACGTACACGGACATCCACATACGCAAAGAAGCAAGAACTAGTGGCCCCACCTTCAAGCAGATGTTGCGGACATGCAATACGGACTGGCGTCTTGCCGCAAGGAATGCATATTCCGAATTTCGAAAGAATCCAACAAAGCGTTAGGAAGTTATCGCTTCGAACAGACATGGACGGACATCCACGGACACAAAGAAGCAAGAACCATTTTAAAGTCCCCGGCCGCGTTGCGGCGGGGGACAAACAGTGTTCTTGTTCATAGCATAAGATGGTGCTCCTGTGCGTCTATAAAGAACAACAATGTAGTATTTTGGAATGGTTAGAACCATCGCATTATGCTTGTAGTTTTGTTTGGAACTGATTTTCATCTGCTTGAGTTTTGAATCAGTCTAAGCTTTATCCATGTATTTACAGTGTAGTTTAATTAGAGAACGCCTCCACCATTTCGCTTGAATAGTATTAGTAGGCCGACACAACCATCTGACAGAGAGTACAGATGAGCCCACAGCTCTTCATCCTCAAACAGACACGATATATACTTACTGCCATCGACGGGTTAATCGCACCATCTGAAGCACCGATGTAATAAAAGGGCTATTGAAATGTTTACGAATGGCGATGGGGTTTAACATTACTCCAGTGAATTGGGCTAATAACATCCCCCAAAATGATTATACAAAATCTCTTTTCAGGATTACAGAAAGATTAATATGCTTCAAATGTTTATGACAGATGTAATCGTTTTTCTCCGATTGTGGTATGATGTGGATTATTGTTAGAGACAAAGCTAGTCATTCATCTGTCAAATACAGATGCCGGCGTTACAAAACACCCATACTTGTTCTGGCGTAAAATAATATCGGTAAATGGGAAAATAATTGGAAAGAATTTCATCTGCGATCAGAGCTATTTGATGACGAAGAGTTATTATCTTTAGTAGCATCTGTTTATTCACAAGAGTCATCAGCGTTTATGGATAACATCCATGCAATGGAATCTGTTACAATCCAGAAATATTATTATATTTTCCAGATAGAACGGCGGAGAAGTTACGTGCAAGCTGACATTATTCCAGATATCATTCAAGTGCGTAAAAGCAACAGACATACTTCCGACCTATGCTGCACGAATATATTTAATGCGCAAGCTTTCGACTCTCGTGCCGGAGTCTTTAAGTGATCTGTTGAATTTCATAAAATTGCCAGTATATATACATTTATACAGATTGTACAAATGATTATCTGTTTAGAATTGTTTATAGCTCAGAATTTCTATAATTACCGATCCCACGTATGACCCACCTTTTTCATTCAAACTGCTTGTGCGTTTTCGTATAGTGGAGGCTTGTAGCAACTAATGACACAACTGTCGACAATTGTGTCATTAGCAGTTGTCAGATCGCCAGCTAATGTCACAACTGCGTTGTGAAAATAGCAGGCGACTCTGTCACTCAAAAAATTTGGCATCGAGCATATTGACGGTTATTGTCACAACTTGGGACCAGCAAATATTTTAGGAAAAAATGTATCGTACATGCTGTATAACTAAATGTTTGATATATCCACCAATCAAAGTATGACCAGATCCGTCAGATCCGACACCTAGTAGTTAGCGGTCCTCGATTAGGAAGTTTGTATGCTGTTAAGCTATACTATTAAAAGAGCCGGTCTGAAACGTCCGTCCGTCCATCCATGACTTCTTCTGTCCATTCATGAAGGTTCTGTGGCTGAGGGGGTGGGGGTACTGGGGAGGGAGTACTAATTCCTCACCAGGCAGGACCGAATGGGCCCGGAACCATCAGGCAGTACTAATTTCTCGCCAAGCAGTACCGGGTAGGCCGGGATAGGTCTGGAACCACCAGACAGGACTACGGCAGCAAAATGTAACAGCTTGAGGGAAAGGTTGAGCCCTATACATCCGTAGACTCGCTCCAACGACATACCGTGGGTACGGGGCCAGCAGCCAGGCCCCCCGACTTTCCATTAGGAGGGACCAGCAGCCACGCCGCCCCATACGCGCCACCGATACTAATTGTTTTCCTAAGTGATAACTGTAAATGTAAAATTCATTTATAAAACATCATTTATATATACTATATGTATATTTTTCTAACTCAGGCCTGCTGCCTGAGCTACGAAGCACGTATACGGATGTAGGGCTAAATTTTTCCTCAAGTCGTTGGAGCCAGTCTACGGAGGACTCAACCTTCCCTCAAGTCGTTGAAGCCAGTCTACGGAGGACTCAACCTTCCCTCAGGTCGTTGGATCGAGTCTACGGATGCAGGGCTCAATCTTCCCTCAAGTCATTGCCTGTAGCTGCCCTGATCCTGTCTGGCTGTTCCGGACCTACCCGTACCTACCCGATACTGCTTGGTGAGAAATTAGTAATGTCTGGTGGTTCCGGACCTATCCGGTCCTGGCTGGTGGGGAATAAGTACTGCCTGGTGGTTCCGGACCTATTCCGTCCTGTTTGGTAAGGAATTAGTACTGCCTGGTGGTTCCGGGCTTACTCAGTCCTGCCTGATGAGGCATTAGCACTGGCTGGTGGGTTCGGGCCTACCCGGTCCTGCCTGGTGAGGAATTAATACTGCCTGGTAGTTCCGGGCTTACTCGGTCCTGCCTGGTGAGGAATAAATACTGCCTGGTGGTTCAGGGCATACCCAGTCCTGCTTGGTGCTGAATTAATACTGCCTGGTATTTCCAGACCTACATTCGCTTGTGACCGCTAGCCTCATACCGCTGAACTAGTGTGGAGGCTAAGAATGTCCGGTGGCTACGATTGGCCGGCCCCTACCTTTCAACCCAGCTAGGACATTTTTGTCCACATTGGGGACAGTGTCCGTCCTTGGTTGCAATAGAAAAGGGTATGAACAGGAACACTAATCACCAAGACATTCTTATTCATCACACCGGCCAAGCTGGTCCATGTGTGGAAGTTTGCCAGTTACTTGCCGACGGGCGGTGATTCTCTCCGGGCTTCCTCCACTAATCAAACTGACTGTCATCGTATGAGTGAAACAAACTTGAGTGTGACCTTAAGCCAAATCCCCTCCCCCCGCCCCACCCTCCGGACCTACCAGGTCCTGCTTGGTGCTGTATTTGTACGGCCGGGTAATTCTGGACCTACCCGGTAGTGCTTGATGAAGAATTGCAAACAGCACAGAGAGAAATGAAGTCAATATAAATGGTAGCTGTGACAGACATATGGACGTTTCAGGCCGGCTTTTTTAATAGTATAGATGTTATTTAATCCGTGATTACGTACAGCGCTCCCTGACGTCAGTAAGTGGAACTATAATGACTTCACCGTATTCGAATTGGTCCATGTACCTAAGATGGATTTCTAACTCCGCATGAAAACGGAGATATCATATGCACAGGTATTCACATGAGATAATTATTGGTCCCCTGGCTTTGTTACATAAACACTTTGTTGTGACATTGGCTGATGCACACTGTTAACCGTTAATGTCACAAGTGCTTTTACGATGTTGAAAAGTCGTCTTCATATATATGTTCATGAAGGGCTATAGTAACCCATCAGGCCAATACGCTACTTAAATCAGTGTCGGCACTATAGCAGGATATAACCCATACCATTACACGTTTCATAAATCCTTATTCGCACTATAGCAGGATATAATGTCTGCTGAACCCCAAATCATTACACGCTATTTACATCAGCGTCGATCCTACGTCTCTTACTCTCTTTCTCCACACGGTGTTTCAGATCAGCACTTTTGCGGTTCTTGGTCAAGACGCTTTATGGATCAATCATTCTATATTTAACGTCGTTTTATGTGGCAACAAGAGCCAATTCTGGAGAATAGTGGCAAAAAGGGCCCTCAGCTCAGTTCGGTTCGGTTCTGGATCAAGATCAGTGACGTAATCATGATCACTGTCCAGTGAGCAGCAGTGACGTTGTCACAGGAAGTGACATCATCGCTAGACGTGAAGACATCGCCGGAAGAGACATCTTTGCCGGAAATGAGAGCGTCACCGGAACTGTCGGGTTGCAGGTCAATCAGGTCAATACGACCGCTGAACACCATTTGTCAATGCCAGTCAATGCAAACGGTCAATACCATTTCTTCAATGCCAACGGTCAATACCAACGGTCCATATCATCTTTTACTATCAACGCTTAATACCAACAGTCAATACCATCGGTCAACACCATCGGTCAATACCATCGGGCAATACCGACGATCAGTACCATTGGTTAATACAATCGGCCAATGCTTACGGTCAATACCAACGGTCAATACAATCGGTCAATACCAACGGTCAATACCATCGGTCAATAACAATGGTCAATACCATCGGTCAATACCAACGATCGATATCATCGGTCAATATCAACGGTCAATACCAACGTTCAATACCATCGGTCAATACCGTCAGTCATTATACCATCAGTCAATACCAACAGTGATTACCGTCGACCAATACAATCGGTCAGTACCAACGGTCAATACCAGTCAGTACCAACTATCAGTACCTTCGGTCAACACCAACGGTCAATATCATAGGTCAATACAATCCGTCAATACCAACGGTCAATACCATCAGCCAATACAATCTGTCAATAGTATCGGTCAATACAAGCGGTCAATACAATCGGTCAATACCAACAGTCAATACAATCGGTCAATACCAACAGCCAATACCAACCTTCAATACCAGTGGTCAATACCAACGGTCAATGATCATGACCAACGGTCAATACCTTCGGTCAATACGAATAGGTCAATATGGTCAATGCCATCACTATTTCAAACCAGGAAGTAGGTAAGAATTGTTTGTGTATGAACGCTATAGATTAAATGTAACCAGTTACTTTAGGATATCCCTATTGACTTTGAGCATAATCCTGTCCAAACAATTCCAGTACATACCTTGATAATCATGTCAGTTAATCTATCAAGTTCGCATGTGCTTGTTTTAAGTTGACTATGAGAAGGAAACTCTGGATCCACAGGGCAGGTTCCATTTGTTGTTTCCACCGCGGTTAGAAAGGACGAGGAGATACCTTGATCAAGAGGATTTACGGGCGATGGTATCTCGTCCATGGATGACATTGGTTGAATTGAAGCGTCCAACGGTTGACGAATACGTCCATACATGTACATAGAAGTGGCTGGATCGATCTATATCTCTATCAATCCCTTGGATCAGTTTCAAATCAAGTTTTCCTTCTGTGAATACACAATAGATAAGGTTAATATGCTTAACTTGATATAAAGTCAGTGTTAGTACCAGACAAGCCTAGTCCATGTCCTGCAAAGCAAACCCTTGTGCATTGCTTGTCAACAAAATTCATATTCCTTCAGAAATGTCTTTGAGGGTTTGATGATTTCCCTGCAGATTGGGGTTATTTTCTCCCAGCTTCCCCAGTCTAAGTTGTTTTGGCAATATCAATAAGCTGTCTGACAATCGGATTACTTAGCCATTTGAATGGTTTATTTCTGGAGCCGATCGTGTCCCGAGCACTAAACTATCAAAATATACATCCTCTCAATACTCTTATGTCTATTTTCGTGGTGTGGCTTTTCGATGGTAATATTTACTCCCCGAGTTACGAGGATTTATCAAAGGATAGCTGTATTCAATACCTAACGAGCATAATAGAGGCCACATCTAAACCATATCCGATATCATACCGAATTCACAGCACAGTTACTTCGAAGAAAGGAAATTTGGGATTCTTAAGAATGAATTAGAGAATCCTAGGAATACATTTTATATTGTATTCATTTGTTAATATCCAATATATGGGAGTATCGTCGACACACAGTGGTCATTGGTTATATGGGACTAAACAATTGATCAAACTTCCGGATTGGCTAAAATAGTATGAGACAATGAAAACATTTTGATATCACTTCAAACAAAATATTCAAATAAAATTGAATATCCCAATCGGTCTATCGAACGCATCTCCACTGGACAGGAGGTCAATGCCGGAAAAGCAGAAGTCTGCTTAAGCTTTTGGTAAGAATTAAGCTGACACCCGGTTCTTTTCAAAACACTATATGTCACTCTTTAAAAGTAATCCGGGTGGCATATTGACAACTGACTTCAAGTGTAAAAAAATTGTGTCAGAATAGTCCAAATGAGATTAAATTTTGCAAACTGGACTAATTCTCACGGTTTTAAGCAAACAATCCATAGTATTTGACAGTCCAGGTAGTCAGTTTCAAATTTATAGAAGATAACAATCTGTTATATTCTACAGCTCAGGCGTCAATCTAATAAAATAAACCGCTTGACATCTTGACTAATGACCGCAGAGCTAAAAAATCGGGTAAAATTACTCCTGGGTTTGACCATGAACAGTGCTTCCGGCGATTGGGAGCACGACATATGGATAGGGTAATACAATTATTGAAGATAAAGTGACTTCTACATTAACAGGTGGGTCACAATGGGGTCGAAATGGAGTAGAACGAGGTCAAATCAGGTTAACATGTGATTTTCACTTCTAGGCGGATACATTCTGAATGGGTGGTGTAACGTCAATGAAAATAACCTGGTTAATATGATAAAACAATTGCTTAATTGGGTTTAATGAGGTCAACATATGTTAGTAGCATATTTTAAAGTTAGTCTAAAAAAGCAGAATGTGGTGATGTTAGTAGCCTAATACTGATTTTGGGTACGATTGGGTGAAGCGCTCCCACATCCGGTGTCGGTGGGTGAAGTCTTCTGTTCCATAACCTAGACGTAAACCATTGAAAAAGGTTGAGCCAGTTTGTTCAGCCTAGCATTATGTGGAGTGTGGGTGGGGCGCATATTGTATGCTTTAACCTATCCCCATCGCAACGGATTTGAGCAAATTTACACGACCTTAGAATTGAGTGAAGCATTTCAACACGCGTAGTGGTGACATTCTGTCATGACATCACGACTGAGGGGCGGCATGGATCGATAGATTTGAACCCCATGGGGCTTGTTCTATCCCTAATATAATATAAGACTGCAAGGAAGATGGCATAAAATTATAGACTAAGGTTAGAAATCCATTTCCAATGTTGCTGTGAAAATCGGTCAGTAATCAATTAGGTATGATTTGATTTTAGACATGGACGTAATTGATTTCATTGCGGAGGGTAACTTATTCCACTCACGAGGTCCTATAATTTTAATAGTATAGAAAGATAAATTGGTTTGGTAGAAAGTTCTCTGTAAATTAAATGAATGACCCCTGGTTTGATAAAAATGAACCGAAGATTGTTTTATAAAAAAATGTCTAGAACTCATGAGTAATTTGGCGACAATGAACAAACTTATATACTAACAGCAGAGATGAGTATAGGTTCAACTTGGGTATGGTTAAAATATTCAACTTCTTGAATAAGGGTTCCGTATGTTTAAGTTTTTTGGATACGGTGATGACTCGCAATGCCCGTTTCTGAAGTATAATTAAAGGATGTAAATGAGTAGCATGTGTGTTTCCCCACAGAATGTTACAATAAGAAAAATATGGAAAGATCAATGAATAATACAAAACGTAGAGTGTTTTCTTGTTGATTGCATTCTTAATGTGATTGATAATTCCTATGTTTCTCGAAACTTTTTTACAAGTATAATTAATGTGGGAAATCCAGTTTAACTTGTTATTAAAAATTACACCTAAAAACTTGAACTCGGCGACCATTTCAATTTCAGCACCACGAATTAGTAAAGATGGCACAGCGGTAGCCTGTCGTACCCCACGCGCTATATCATATATTTCGATTTCTTTACATTAAGTGATAGTCTATTTGAACAAAACCATTCGTTTAGTTTCCCCAGTTCTTGGGACATAATGTTGATAGCATTTAGAGGATCTCGTGATGAATATATCGTACTTGTATCATCAGCAAATAATATGATTTCCAGTATATTGGAAACAGTACTGATATCGTTGATATAAATCAGAAAAAGAATCGGTCCAAGAATTGACCCATGAGGCACACCACAAGAGATGGGCAAAGGCTCAGAGGAAAATCCGTTATAAGTTATACTTTGCGATCTGCCTGACAAATATGAACTGAACCATTTATTTGATGTATCACGGAAACCATGGTGTTCTAATTTAGAAAGTAGAATATTATGATTGACAGTGTCAAAAGCTTTCGAAAGATCCAAAAATGTGACTATACTATAGTCTTTTGATTCCTTGGCGGTAATAAGTTTATCATACAATTAACATGCTGCAGGTGATGTGGAGTGGTTTGCCCTAAAGCCGTACTGATCCTTAGAAATTATATCCTTCGCCTCCAAGAAATCTAATATGGCTGACACAGAAAATTTCTGGAGTATTTTACTAAAACAAGGTAAAACAGATATTGATCTATAATTAGATAAATGGAATGGATCCCCAGATTTACATATAGGTGTTACCTTTGCAGCTTTTAGGACGTCTGATACTTGACCCGCAGTGAACGATAAGTTCATGATGAAAGATATAGAACTGGAGCGGAGAGAGAGGCGAGGGGAGCAGAGACAAGCAGTTCCAGATCAGGCCAATGTTCTGTCAACGGTGTCATTTATTCACACAGCGATCATGGAATACGTCATATGAGTTTTCACCATATCTGTGCTGCTGACTTTACATGCCCTGAACCAGCTTGCATTCGTCTGCCCCATCAAGGCTGGAAGAAATTCAAACGGGTGTTGTGTGGTCAGCTCGAGTATGGTTGGCGCTAGTGGACAAAATTTCACAAATAGTCCTCGGGCTAATTCGATTTAATCCTAGGGCTAATTCGATTTAATCCTAGGACTAAATCGACCAATCATAATACATTTCCTAAACCCCGGATTACATTCACTTAGCTCTCGGACTGAACGATTTAGCCATCGGGCTTGAATATTTAACCCTCGGAGTGATTGAATCAATCCTCGGACTGAATGATTTAACCCGCGGACTAGATGATTTAGTCCGAGGGCTGGATTATTTAGCCCGAGGAATAGATTGTCCAATCAATTGTGCGTTTCTAGACCGCATATTAATCAAGAGCAAGATTAGAAGATGGCCACGTGGTATAAAGTTGGCGCGTTTGTTCATTTTGATCCTTGCATATTTGTTCGGCTGTCAGTCTCAGACCCCCAAATGACTGCCCGTTGTCAAGTAATAACACTTTGACATGATAACAGTAAAGTGTAAACACATACTGAATTTATGGGTTAAATCCTGCTTGTGTTTGCGTTGCATTGAGAGCAGCTGGATAAGCTATCATCGGTTTTACGGCGGTAATTTGCTCCCTTATAGGCTTTAATGTACCAGGCCTGGTAGTTATACAGCACTACATGTACACACAGATTTTTGATAGCGTGGTCAAACCAATTCTTTTACATAATTCCGAAATTTGGGCTGTTAAGATATTCAAGAATTTTCCCCAATTGAAAGCGTTCATACCAAGTTTTGCAAGTTTACTCTTGGGGTGAACAAAAATGCATGTCATGTTGCTGTACGGGCAGAATTGGGCAGAATTCCCAGGGCACTACAAGCGAAGATTAACGGAAATACTGGTGTAGGCTTGTTAATTTGCCTAACTCCAGGCTTGTGAAATATGCGGTCTAGAAACGCACAATTGATTGGACAATCCAGACCTCGGGCTAAATAATCCAGCCCCCGGGCTAAATCATCTAGTCCGTGGGTTGAATCATCTAGTCCGCGGGTTAAATCATTCAGTCCGAGGATTGAATCAACCACTTCGGAGGTTAAATATTCAAGCCCGAGGGCTGCATCGTTTAGTACGAGAGCTAAATGTATATAACCCGAGGTTTAGGAAATGTATTATAATTGGTCAATTTAGCCCTAAGTGAATCGAATTGGACCTAGGGTTAAGTGCATTTAGTCCGCGGGCTAAATCATCTAGTCCGCGGGTTAAATCATCTAGTCCGCGGGTTAAATCATTCAGTCCAGGACTGGATCAAATCAACCCGAGGGCTAAATCATTTAGTCCGATAACTAAATGAATATAATCCGGGGTTTAGAAAATGTATTACAATTGGTCGATTTAGCCATAGGATTAAATCGAATTAACCCGGGGGCTATTTGTGAAATTTTGTCTACTAGCGCCAACCATACTCGAGGATGTCTACGTGTTTGCGGTCCATTCCCAATAGCCTGACTAAGGTGGACCCAGCCGTTGGCTTCACATTACATCCTCATCTATGATCCACCTGGGATGAATGCACCCTAGGTTGACATATGACCTCTTCGGGCTTCGCAATCGTGTCTCCATCGTGTTTCAACCCATGATGGCTAATTCCACGTGGTCAAGGTCCGATTAACACTCAAGGTGAAGCCATTGACTGTTCCCATCTTAACCAGGTGACTAGAGAATGGACCGCGTAACACGTAGATATTGTCATTTATGTAGATGCGGGAGCCGCCGAAGTGACCACACAACAACTGTTTGAATTTCTTCCAGCCTCGATGGGACATACGAAATGAAGCCAGTCAGGGCAATGTAAGGTCAGCATCACAGATCTGTCTTCGATGATAGTGACTTGACTTCATGGACATGCAGCCGGTCCTCCGGGGTGAGGCTGGTGTGAACACATATGACGCACTCCATGGTCGGTGAGTGAACGAAGGACCTGGCGCAGAGCTCGCGCCCTCCTCTCCTCTCACTTCCTGCTCCAGGTCCAGGCCTGTTGTTCCATGCCGCTACTCACTCATGACGTCATCATCGGATGTCACCGCCACGCGTGTGCATCGCTCAACCCAACTCTAGTTCCATGGGGCTAGGTTTCAGGCATAGAATATGCATCCCACCCACATTTGAATGTAAGCGATCAGAAGTTCATAGGACTTCTGAAGCGATCTACACAATTCTAGGGCCGTGTGAGCTTCTTCGAACCTTTCCACGGCGTAATTTAAAGGTTACGGGGTAGGGGAATTGCCGCATCCACGTGGGAAGTAGAAAGGCTCCACCTAGTGTTCGGTAATATATACTAATAACATCACCACATTCCGCCATATTTAGACTAACTCCATCATATGCTGACCTGTTTTAAACCCAATCAGGCAACTGTCTTATCATATTAACCATGATATTGTCATTGTACATCATCCCGTCCAGAATGTATCATAATCGTTGGATTCGTAGAAGCCGGCTAGAAGTCAAAACCACATCTTTAACCTGATTTGACCTAGTTCGACCCTAATGTGACCTACATGTTAAAGTAGCAGTCACATTATCTTCGATGAATAAGATTACCCTATCCATAGATCGTGCTCTCAATAACTGGATGCAATTTTGATGATCAAGTTCAGGGAGAAACACTTTGACCTTATTTCTAACATTTATTGTCATTAAAGAAGATGACAAACCGTACGCTTAAGACTATGGAGTAGTAAAATAACCCTTTAACCCTAACAGGCCTGGGTGATTGTTGGTCTGTCCCAGTCAACGCACAATTTTGTGATTAATGTTTTGTTTGTAGAAGCTAATAATCCGAACTGTGTAGAATTATCTCAAGAAACCCCACAATGGATTGGAAGGATAATGGAATATTAAAGCAAAATTCATGTATGTGAATTTTGAGAACAATAATATGATGTAGCTAACGTTATTCTGTCAAATGACTTACATTACTTATTGCCTTGGACATTTTGAAATCAACTGTCTGTCATACGTGTGCATTGCAATCTAAAAGAACGACATTGAACGAAAATGACGTTACTAACATAAATGACGTCAGCAACATTCGGTGTTCAGAAGTATATTTATTCATCACAAGACTATCATGACTGAACTGTCAAATATTATGCGTTTTTCAGCTTTAATAATCTGATTTTGGACCCAAATCGTGAGAATGAATCAATTTGTCAAGATTTGAACTCATTTGACCCATTCTGCGCCAATTTCTGATCCGTTTGGTCAAAGACATATTTCAAGATGCGAACCGGGTTAGTTTTGAAGAGTGGCCCTTGGAGTATTGAATAGTACCAGTTGTCTACCAAAAGACTTAGCATTTAAACGCAATATTAAAAGGGTGGTGGAATAATGACACGAAGTCATATGACTCCACAAACAAATATCTTGAGTACATATTTCTAAATATATCACAAAAACAAAACTGATTACTGTGATGATTTGTATCCCAGTCACGCTTTTAGGGACCATGCAAAATTTATCGACGGGGTAGGACCGGTGCAACAAGGAAAATCGACTAAAAACGTCCTTGGTCCCCCTAATCTTAGAACCAAAAAAACTTTGGGTCCTATCTGAATCTTAGGTCAAAAAAGTTCTAGTCCTATCTATGTTGTGCCATACATGTACCCGTATTAGGCGAGCCGCATCTGTAAACACCATCCCCCAACCAATCTGTGATTTGCATATATACTTTTGCACATTTCGGTGGTATTCCACTAGGGGAGTCAGTTGTGGCACTACCCCCGGAGATTCTAGGGCCGCTCCAATATTGAAATCTAATAATAATGTTTTTGTTTAGCAAAATTGCCCATGTACCGCTGTACAAAGTTTACTTCGGTTGTCAGCTGCCACTGGATGATTATGGAATTTGGTACGCCTGTTTCTTAGGATCAGAGGATATACCTGTGCTATTTATGAGAGGCAACATTAATTTTTGTCTAAATTAGCAAATGACACGGATTTTTGTTTAGCAAAAGTGTACATGTATACCTGTACATAGAAAGTTTGCTGCAGTTGTCAGCTGTCAATGGATGATTATGAAACTTTGTACACATGTTTCTTATGATTAGAGGATGTACCTGTGGTCATATCATCCAAGTTGCCACATGAACAGGTACAATAAAAGCGTACCTGAGATACAACACATATCACGAATCGTTAGATACTTGGTAAGTGCTTTAGAATAGGTTAACCAGAAGACTATTCTGTGAAGTCATGTGACGCAGTCAGTATGTCGGCACCTCTTCCCACTTCCCTTATATGTGTTGTAATTTATTCCTGTATATGGCGAGATTCTGCTGGTGGACGTTTCGTCCCCGAGGCCCGCCCCCTGTACAGACCTTTTGGTCTTTGATATATGTTGGCATTTGTGGGAAGTTGATGCTGGGTCGACATCGGGCCTTACAGACTAGTCTTTTGTGTTAAATGCCGTCATTTACATCTGACGACGATACAGCTCACCAATCTCCAATGTACGAGTTGTCACAGCGAAACAGCTCACCAATTACCAGTATACGAGTTGTCAGAGCATTTCCATCATAGCTCTCTAGATTTGTATCTAATACCGCTCATGCCGGTGCTAGGGGCCGTGTGGTCATATCATCCAAGTTGCCACATGAACAGGTACAATAAAAGCGTACCTGAGATACAACACATATCACGAATCGTTAGATACTTGGTATGTGCTTTAGAATAGGTTAACCAGAAGACTATTCTGTGAAGTCATGTGACGCAGTCAGCATGTCGGCACCTCTTCCCACTTCCCTTATATGTGTTGTAATTTATTCCTGTATATGGCGAGATTCTGCTGGTGGACGTGTCGTCCCCGATGTCCGCCCCCTGTACAGACCTTTTGGTCTTCTATATATGTTGGCATTTGTGGGAAGTTGATGCTGGGTCGACATCGGGCCTTACAGACTAGTCTTTTGTGTTAAATGCCGTCATTTACATCTGACGACGGTACAGCTCACCAATCTCCAATGTACGAGTTGTCACAGCGAAACAGCTCACCAATTACCAGTATACGAGTTGTCAGAGCATTTCCATCATAGCTCTCTAGATTTGTATCTAATACCGCTCATGCCGGTGCTAGGGGCCGTGTGGTCATATCATCCAAGTTGCCACATGAACAGGTACAATAAAAGCGTACCTGAGATACAACACATATCACGAATCGTTAGATACTTGGTATGTGCTTTAGAATAGGTTAACCAGAAGACTATTCTGTGAAGTCATGTGACGCAGTCAGTATGTCGGCACCTCTTCCCACTTCCCTTATATGTGTTGTAATTTATGAGATGAAATATTATTTTTTGTTCAAATTAAAAGGGTTTGAACTTAGTAAACTGCTAATGATAATGTACATACATGTACGCCTGTACATGGAAAGTCGATGAAGCTGTCAGCTCTCATTTGATGATTTTGACACTTGCAGCACATATTTCATACGATTTGAGGATGTGCATGTGATATTTGTGACATGAAATATTAATATTTGTCCAAATTATCGCGGTTTGGACTTCGTACTTTTACAATGATACCCGGCATGGTTTTTGTTGGACAAAAATTTACATGTACACCTATACATGGAAAGTTTGATCTACATGTATGCTTTGAATACTGTTGCAGCTTCAGCAGATCACCCCACAAGTCAAGATGTTTGGATTCTCAGAACGCTTGTCAAAATATGGAACAGTGGTCCTCCACACTAGCCTGCATTTGTGCGGCCATCTTTAATTTGTGTAAAATTATTAATGATTAATATCTCTGATACCATTCAACTGTTCAATACGAAAGTTGGTATTGATCATCGATGCATCAAGCGAATTGCATTAATTACCAAACCGATTTTTTCTGATTGGGCGGAAACCTTGGTGGCCATCTTTAATTTATGCAATCTTTAATAATACATGTACATATCTCTGATACAATGCAGCTGTTCAATATCTAGATTTGTATCTAATACCGCTTATGCCGGTGCTAGGGGCCGTGTGGTCATATCATCCAAGTTGCCACATGAACAGGTACAATAAAAGCGCACCTGAGATACAACACATATCACGAATCGTTAGATTCTTGGTATGTTCTTTAGAATAGGTTAACCAGAAGACTATTCTGTGAAGTCATGTGACGCAGTCAGTATGTCGGCACCTCTTCCCACTTCCCTTATGTGTTGTAATTAAAGTTGGTTAACATCATCGATACATCAAGAGTCTTTCAATTGATTACCAAACCAACTTTTTTGATTGGACGGAAGCCTTGGTGGCCATATTTAATTGATGCAATATCATTAATGATACACATTTCGGATATCATTCAACTGTTAATTTTGAAATCTTATTACCAACATAGATCAAGAACAGCTATCCCTGGGCACACTAAACTTGCATCATATGGCCATAAGCCTATCGAATCTGGACCCCACAGCCGAGATGTTTTCGGATGCTCAGCTTCGTATTTTTTGGGGGGGGGGGGAAATAACTCTTGGTCCTATGGATAGCAACGTAAATAAAAGTTCATGTCCTACATACAAAAGCGTGAGAAAAAGTCCTGGTCCCCCAACTGTTTGCACCGGTCCTACCCCATCGATAAATTTGGCATGGTCACTTATTGTAGCTGCTCATGTGGACATTTTGAATGACATGGCCGCACAACCCCTAGCTCCGGCCTGAGCGGTATCAGACACAAATATTCAGAGTGATGATGTAACAGCCCTATCAAATCATCTGTTGAAAAATGTTGAACTATGTAGTCACCAGATAGAAAAATAACGACCCAAACGAGATTTTATTGAATGCAAGTTCTTATTTAGACCAAGTACCCGTGAGGCCCGACGCCGGTCAGGGTCATCATTCTCCACCATGTTCACAAGTCACAAAACTACAATCGCAACGATTTATACAGAGCGCAAGTTTCGGGGACGAAACGTCCACTAGCAGAATCTCACCATATATAAGCAACAATTAAACGCAACACTAAAAGGATGATGGAAAACGATGCCGGCGTACTGACAAGAAGTCGAATGACCCCACAGACAAATGTACTCAGCGCATATTTCTAAAAAACATCACAAGTACCAAAAGTAATCCATGTGATGATTTGTATCTCAGTCACTCTTATCTATGCCTGCATGCTCAATCGACGATTCATTTTGCTCGAGACGTTTCCTGGTAGGATCTATAACCTGTGCCATGATGTTCTTTCTATTGACTGCTTCACCAAAGCAAGTGTAAACATACATGGCAAAAAAAGCGAGTAGTGACTCGGTTTTTATGAAGAGTGTCGTTGTTGTGGATGGAAGTCGACGATATTGGGCCACTGAGACCGGTTTCGCATGCGAGACAGGACCGAACACGAAGTCAGTTCGGGTATAAGTAACACACTTCTGCTTGGAATGCTACATGCAGTTATGTTTATTTTGCCCAGGTTGTTGTATACACAGGCGCCACCAAGATTTCAATAGATAGATTCGGTCGATGACGCCAGGCAGTTAATGGCCGGAAGAAGCTATCGTCAGTCAATAAGGCAGCCGACTTCATGCAGAGGAGAGGATAGATAACTTCGTTTAAATTCTTTCACTGCCACCGAACAATGATGTTTACTGGACTGTTTGGATTACCACCCTGATGGCTGAAGTGATATCAGGGAATGATTGAAAGTAGACGGCTGGATATCCCCGAAGGCAATGGACACTTTACCATCGGTTTTATTTACCAAAGTGTACAACCCGATTCCCATTAACTCAATTCGCGGATTGGCGTGTCGCCTTATCTGACTGGGATTCATTTTCTGGACCAGTTGGACGGGAAATCGTGACAACGGTGAGCTAAATATGCTTAAACGGCTGTAGTTTCTTGCTCTCATTGTCTTATCGGTGTATTTTCACTAATAGGCCTACTCTAATATTACAGACGACGTGCTCCAGAGCTAGTTGGGTTTCTTTAAGTACTTCAGTGTGTTTAGTTCATAGCCTTCGTGTTTAGTTCCTGCGCTATGGAAACAAATACTCGCAACTGGAGCTTTTAATATTCCATCTTGATATCGGAACTACAGGATTGTAGGGGAGGGAATTTGGCTTAATGTCACACTCAAGTTTGTTTCACTCATATGGTGACAGTCAGTTTGGTTGGTGGAGGAAGCCGGAGTACCCAGAGAGAACCACCGCCCTTCGGCAAGTAACTGACAAACTTTCACACATGGACCAGCTGGGCTCGAACCCGTGCCGGTTCAGTGGTGTGAGGCTAGCTGTCACCAGCGAAGCGCCTTAGACCACTCGGCCATCGAGGGCCCCTACAGGATTGTAACACCCAATTACAACGTATACAGGCGTCAGATCCGATATTCAATAGCCAGCCGTCGTCTATGAGAAATATCCTCCGCCATCATCGCAATACCTTACTGATGCTACACCATTGGCAAGGGAGAAGCAGTCAACAGATTTTGTCGGGTTACCCGTACTGTGTCGGCGGTTTGTGGATTTTGCCTGACCTCTTCCTGACCTCTGCACACTGCTTCAGTGATTCGGTCGTGCATAATGAAACCTACATTTGCCTCAACATCGATCCTCATTTATAAAAGTCGACCACCGATATTTATCCACACCAATTTTCTGAACTGTAGAGATCGTGATACATCAAGTGAGAAATAGTGATAGTATTATCGTATCAATATCGTTAGGTTAAGTTTAAATGGGATTATATTTTGTATGTATTTACTTTTCTGTGGCGGTAAATCGTCGTACCATATTCTCGACCAACCAGTTTACTCGACCAAACAGTCAGCGAGCAATTGCGACCTTGCAGCAATACCTTGATGTCAGTGTGTGACATGGAAATACGACGTAAATTTCATCGAGAATCCGCTATATTTTCCAAGTGTAAAAGATGAAGAGAGAAAAATAAAAAACTGCTGAATTTTAGATACGTTATTCAGTATTCAATTGCATACACTTATTAAAAATTATTAAATCATAACGTGTTTTACGGTTATATCAAGTCTATAGAATAAAGTTTATAATCAAGATATACTATAGTTTCCGCGGGAAACTAGATCAACACGACTTGTTGTTGTTCTTGTAATTTATATGATAAAGTTTACGAAATTTTCTGCAGGATATTCTGCTATGTATTTTAATTTCTTTTATTGCTGATGACATAGTTATTGTGATTTAGTTGTGGAAGAGTGAGCAGATCCCTGTTTCCTATATTCTTAGTTATCGTCTGATCATTTCTTCTGAAAGATTGTTGAAAGTGACGTTAAATCATACTCTCTCACTTTGAGTCAAGGGTCCATGCGCTTTTTGATAAATTATTTGGAAGCTGCACGTAGACCTACAAAATTTGTCCTGTTCTGTCTATTTTAGTTGAGAATTTTTTTTCTCAAATTCACAATTGTCCTGAGCTGTGAAATCTTGAGAATTCAATATCTTGGAGTTGAAAATCTTGGAGATGACAAGATTGGCGATCGCGGAAATGTTGATTTTCTTGATTTATCTGACTTGATATCAGGTATACTGTATACGCCAGAGTTCTAATCTCGAAATTTGGCCTTTGAATTTGTGATTACGTACTCCTCAAATTGAATGTTTCTCTTGACAAGTATGGACAGATTATTGGCAAACATTTCATAAATTGCCAGATTCAACAAGCAAAGTTGGCCAGACTTTTGCTGCCAGCGATGTATGCCTTATTACATAAGTGTAGGCCTGTTACAATTGCTACAACCAATTACAGGTTTAATAGCAATGCAGAAGGACTAAATTTTGAGTTTGTGGGAATTTTGGCTCCATTCTTGGCAACATGGCTAAATTAATTCCAAATAAATTGTAGATCAAGAATTTCGATGTTGGCATTTTTTTCGTTGACCTCTAGGGTGGCCATTTTGGATTTTAAAATCCAGGCCGGGTCATACCAAAGACTTCAAAAATGGAGCTTGTTGCTTCCTCGCTTACGCTCAGCATTAAGGGGATAGAACAAGGACTAGTTCGCTCGGTGTCAGTATAATGTGACTGAGTGGGGTGTCATGTCTGCCAACGGCATGATATGTCCGTGGGACAGCACTATGAACTGGCATCTTTAGATCCGCTCTGCTACAAGTAGGTACCCACGCCCCCTCCTCTCCCTTCTCTTCCCCGTCGTGATATAGCTGAAAAAAGACGTTAAACCCTATTCACTCACTCACACACTGCGTCTAAATTTATCTGATTATGAGGTATTAGCTTTAACACAGTAGCTAAATCCACATTTAGGGTCGCGGTATGAGATACACTGGCAGAAGGATTGGGTCAAACTAACCAGGTATGTTTGGGTATAGACGTGACGGACCCAGAGAGTTTGGGTCAAATCGAGCTTTTGACCGAACTATTTTGGGTACGTCACGTCTATACCCCAAAATTCTGACCGTGTAGTGCCACCATAGCTTCTTAATACCCAACATTGTTAAGCGCCTCTAAATGTTCACCATTGTGGATATCAAAATGGCCACCATCTAAGACCCATTTGTGTCCATATCGGGTTACGGGTCATACGTTTCTACTCTGCAAGCTAGTCCCATCAGACCATTTATGTACATTTGTGGATGTTTGGACTTCGAATTTAGCAAATAACCTCAACTGTATGTAGGCCAGGGATGCCGATGTTGTCATTTTAATCATTAAAATCTGGGGTCTAAGCTGGTGCTAGGGGCCGTGTGGTCAATTCAATATGTCCACATGAACAACTACAATCAAAGCGTGGCTGGGATACAAATCATCAAAGAGATCACTTTTGGTTCTTGTGATGTTTTAGAAATGTGCAGTCAGTATATTTGTCTGTGGGGTCATATGACTTCTTGTCAGCACGCCGGCATCGTTTTCCACCACCCTTTTACTGTTGCGTTTAACTGAAAGTTTCACATTCCCTAATTTCTCTTCAATCGTCTTTCTCCAACCAGAATTTGAGAAAGCTCCTCTCCCTCTTCCCATTTAGCACAATTGACCCTGATTTAATATGTGGTACATGTGTTCCAAGTTTCTTGTCGGGAAAACTGTCATCTCGCGCCCTTTGTCCTCGCAACACCTTCTTATTTGGCGTTTGTATCGAAAATGCTTCTTCAGTAACTAGTTTCAGAAAACAAAACCCATTCACCGAACTTTAATATAGTCCATAGTACAACAGGGATAGCTTTCAGAAATGCTCAAAGACAGCTATTTCCTATTTCCTTTAATGCACCCGGTCATTTCAGAACCTCTTATGGCATGCCATTTTATCAGGGCTGGTGTTCATTCCGGCACAAAGTGGGCCATATATTATGGATGCCATTTTATCAGGGCTGGTGTTCATTCCGGCATAAAGTGGGCCATATATTGCGATAATACCTCTACTCAGTATTAGCAATGCTGCTTCGCTTTCGTGATCAGGTCTTCGAATCAGATCACGTAGCAAGTTGGATTTTCTCGAGCAGATACTTACTAATCTCAGCTCTCGATAGTGCTGGACTGGTATCGTCGAACTTTCGTTTGACTGCTAATGATGTTGTTCTACACTGTCAGAAGGATTGGGTATAGACGTGACGTACCCAAAATATTTGGGTCAAAAGGAACCAAAATATTTGGTTAAAAATGGAATTTGGTTCTTTGGAACCGTCACGTCTATACCCAAATTATCTGGTCAATTTGACCCAATCTTTTTATGTCTCTGCTAAGTCTCCTTGAGCTGAGCTGAGCTAGAGCGTGAACAATCAAAACCAAAATCTTATAGTATCCAGTGGGATAAAAATCTAATGGAATTTCAAAATCCTATAGCGATATTTTAAACCCCCCCATGGCAGACTATGGATCGACCGTTCCGTCTTATAGGACCATATAGGACTCGATGTCGACCCCATATAACTGAATTCTGATCACCATTTTCGACTTTAGAATTTTATGAAACAAAGTTTTGCAAAATGTTACTATGAGAAATCTGTGACGGAAAATCCCTGACTCATTCAGATAAATGAGATATTGACAAGAATGGGTTGCACATGGAGGCCAGCTTGAAATCCAAAATAATTGCCTTCAAAGTATGCCTGTTATACCACTATCTGACGCTTTACCCCTGAACATGTGGATATATCCACTGGAATCAAATTCATAATGAGCTTAGGTAAGGCTATATTGATCAAAGTAAGCTTCACATGGCGACCATCTTGGAATACAAGTTGACCGGTGTCACGAGATGTCTATGGAGTCTTGCCCCTGAAAATGTGGATATAACCACATATTCCCGGCAGCATTGTATGTCCTCGCTTACGAAACCATAGTTTATATACATGCCTTTTCGCAACGCAGCGATAAAGTGAGTTAGAAGTTATCCGATTTGCTTAGTATTAAACTTGCCGAAGGCCAAATCGTTCCACAATTACATTGGAAACCAGCGATGTTTCACACCTTTAGATGAAGATGCAATTGGATTGTCTAGATAACCCCATAGGGGTGATTGTGGTTGTTCTCAAATAATCAAATCTCGGAAACCATCCTGCATACCAGATTGTTGAACAGCAAGATATTTGCTGATATGTGTACATTAATTCATATAATAATATTAGCACCAAATTAAAAGGATAAATTATAGTATACTTAAAACTAAGCTAATTTCCTACAACAAAGAAGCGTACATCTGTTTTCAGTGATGCCAGCAAGATGTTCCAAAAATATCAGATCCGTATCGATAATCAGTATTCTTAATCCATATGATATATGTTGTAAAGTTGTTATCTAGAGTCTGATGTATCTCATTCACGCTTTGATTGTGACTGTTCATATGAACACTATGAGGATCTTGAAATACAAAGGCTAGCCCCGGGTTAAGCGGAATTAGACATAAGTTAAGAAACGTACCACGAGTTAAAAATTTTAGAACGTGAAATGCGTACATATCCTGGTACTATCTGCTGACCTCAGATCACCGAAGTTAAGCAGCGTTGAGCTCAGTCAATGCTTGGATGGGTGACCGGGTGCTGTACTGGCTGGACTGATCAGTGTCCAGGGCAATAGGAACGGTGTACACTCTCGTGTTCTGACACATGTAGGCACCGTCGTGATATGACTGAAAAAATGTTGAAAACGACGTTAAATCCTACTCACTCAATCACTCACTCACTTATATGCCGACAGATCTGTGTTAACTAATTACAGTATCTGGATATGCCCATATTTATGTCCAGTTATCAAATGAATAACTTTGTTGGCTGTAATCGACGTATTTATCATGGGTGCGTTTTCAGAGAAGTTAAAACCAATGCATGAGTGAGATAAATTAGAAGTTTTGGATCCAAACCCATCATCAGCTAATATCTATTCGGAGACCCGAATAACCAGAAAAAGGACCAACGCTCTTTTAAGTATCGGGGTTCCCTCACTTAACCCTATCTGACCAGAGGACGATGGGGGCGGGATCTGCCCACCACCTTCCCCCCACCCCACCATCCAGTGAACTTTCCCATCCAGCTCCGAAACGGGGAAAAGTAGTGGGCTGAAACAGTCTGCCTTTGTACCCATCCTACCAGAGCAGATAATGGTGGGTAAATTCAAAACAGACCATGTGATGTTTGTTTAAATTTTATTTCACATAAAAATTTTCATGCAGTTCTTCTAGAAGAAAATTGCACAATAAAAAATCTACCGAAAAATTGCTTTCTGGGAAAATTCCATTACTGCGACGTCGTCAGTGCGGCCTGTTCATAGTGGAGCTTGATCCAAAGGTAAGGAGAGTTTGCCCCAAGGGTAAGGAGAGCTTGACTCAAGGGTAAGGAGAGGTTGACCCAAGGGTAAGGAGAGCTTGACCCAAGGGTAAGGAGAGCTTGACCCAAGCGTAAGGAGAGCTTGACCCAAGGGTAAGGAGATTAACTTGACCTGTTCATAATGGAGCTTGACCCAATGGTAGGGAAAGCTTGACTCAAGGGTAAGGAGAGCTTGGCCCAAGGCAAAGAGAGCTTGACCCAAGGGTAATGAGAGCTTGACCCAAGGGTAAGGAGAGCTTGACCCAAGGGTAAGGAGATTAACCTGACCTGTTCATAGTAGAGCTTGATCCAAGGGCAAGGAGAGCTTGACCCAAGGGTAAGGAGAGCTTGACCCAAGGGAAAGGAGAGCTTGACCCAAGGGTAAGGAGAGGTTGATCCAAGGGTAAGGAGAGGTTGACCCAAGGTAAGGAGAGCTTGACCCAAGGGTAAGGAGATTAACCTGACAAGAGCGACAGAGACAAATGAAGTTTAACGGCGCGTTCAGCAATTATTCAGCGAGGATCAAACAAAATTCTTTTCTAAGTATACAAGCAAATTAAAATTCACACAACAAACCGATTTTTCTCAAATAACCTAAAATCGAATTGTTTTACCCGACTAAAAAGATATTCTAAAGTAGCGGCCCGATAAAAAAGAATCTCTTACGATTTTAAAATCCATACAGTCGATCAAAATATGTTTCACTGTGAGATCTTCGTTGCAAGGAATACCTCTAAAGGTTTGTTTTGTTTTGTGAACGTTCTTAAGTTCATCATGTATGGCCGATTCTACACCGCCTGATCATGGCTTGATCGAAACATTTCTGGTGCTCAGATGAATATATCATACAGTTTTTGTTACTCACGAAGTTTCTTATTATGCTCAGCATCCCACACAGATTAAAACAGCTTTCTCACGTAAGCACAGATACAGGGTCTGAAATCGCTATATGGGATTCCAACAGGATCAACCTCGTTATTTAACCATTTCATCAGCCTCAGTATTTCCTTTGATGCCAACATGACTGGGCAACCAACAAAACACAATATCAATCTGTTGATCAAATCTACGGTCATATAATTGCAAACAATTTAAGATGGTATGATGAGTTGAAGATCCACGTTTAATCGCTTGGAGGCATGACAGTGAATCTGTGTATATGACATAGTTCTCGTTTGTAGTGGACCAAATACCATCTAAAGCTGACAAAAGAGTTTTGGCTTCGACAGTGTATATCGAACTCTTACCTGATTTTCGGAACTAAAAATAGTAGCAAACGCTACTCTGTCGCCATCTATCCGTATAAATAGCCTGATGCGATCTATAGTTTTCTCTCAGTAAACCAAATTGTCGAGTATATACGAGCTGGCTCGTGTCTGCTTTCTTATATTTCATCGGTGTAATATCTTCTGTTATGGCTAACTGCCATGGTGGAATCGTCAAGAGCGTGTTATGTAAAATTTGACTAAGCTTAATACCCGCTACAGTGTGCGGTTTCATACGAATTGCAAGAGGTCGGGGTAATGGAGGGTTTCTTTAAATACAAATCTACATTTTGAGGGTTGGAAACACAGTTATATGCAGGATTTTAGCGATTAGATCGCAAATACAGTGATAGTTTAAAGTTCTAAAGGAAATTCATCTGCTTCAACATAAACTTTCTTTAGGGAATGTTTTGAACGCTCCGAGGCAAAGTCTTAGTCCTTGTTGGAGAATATGATCTAGCTTTGCCATGATTGACTTGCTTGCACCGTTGTAAACAATAGAGACAATGGGGACAGCTTATAAACATAAATAGTCGATAAAAATGGAGAAGCGTCTGCTGATCTCCTCCCCCTTATAACTAGCAAATACCTTCAGCAAATCAAGAGTTTTCGTGAGCTTAGATTTCATGCAATTTATATGCGATAAGAACGTTAATCGGCGATCAAACAATATTCCTAAGAATTCGACTTCTTGCACTATATTGATCTCAGTTTCATCTTATGTAAGTAGTGGGTCTTTGTGCGGGAAATAGTTTCCACAAAAGTGTATACAATTTGTCTTAGCTATGGAGAACTTGAAGTCATTTTCTAGGCAACATTTCTTAATTAAAGTTGGACATAGTTGTAATAATCTCTCAATATTATCTATACATTTTCCATTGCACGATATGTTGGAATCATCTACAAAGAGTGATTTATTCAAAACTGTAGCTAAAGGTGGATCTTGATACTAAACAGAGTATTAGTCAAAATACTGCATTGTAAGACACACTGATCCTGATCGAAATCATCAGGCATGGTGGTACCCAACCGAACTTGAAATTATCTATCATTCAAAAGGGTGGATATCAAAATGGGTAAACGGCAATTTACTACTATAGTATGAAGGTCTTTTAAAGGCCCTTAATTCTGTGGATCATATTCCAAACTTTTGTTACGAGAGTATGTGTATCGATCTTAGAAACATAATTTGTCTAAGAATCACGTTTGTTCTGTCTCATAGTTCTACCAGCTTTAGCATTAGTAACTCGGAGATCTTTCAAATTGTTAGAATTATGATGTCGACGGGAACTCTGTTTAGCTTTCTCCCTACATTTCCTTGCTTCTGTACAGTATATCTGAGATTAACTGTATAGGATCTGGAACATCAGAGTCTGTTTGTAGTTTTTGTGAACAATACCTTTTTGAAATATAGTCAGTCAGCTCTCTTAAAATTATACATGAACAGCTGTTAACACAGTGGGAAAGTGATCACTTCCACAAAAGTATTATTGAACAGACCAAGTAAATTCTTCGAGTACAGGAACTATCCAATGTACAGTGAGATATCCAATGTTGAACAGGTTTCATGAGCTGAGGACATATGCGTATAAGAACCATCATTAAAAATACACACAAACATTTTTGATACATGGCAGTGTGACTAACGTCACAGGACCTACGAAGTAGGGAAGGCATTAGGACTCCGACGCGCACTGAGCTCTTGGAAATTCCCCCGCCCCAAGTTGAAATCCTGCCTATATTAAGATGGGCACAGCCCAAGTCAGAATTACCAGTGATTTTCATCCAAAATCATCAGAAATTTTCATCAAAAGCAGGTCAGCTCAGAACTTGCTGGTAACAGTCCCCTAATGCACCTTCATGCAAAAAATCAAGGTTCTAATGTTAATGGTTCTCCTTATTTTGCCGACTAAAGGATTCGGATGGACTCGCTGACTACCGAACAATTTGCAGATGGTAGCCTACTTCGTAGGAATATAATCTTCTAGAAGGTTTTCTTTACAGTTCTCTTCATTATCCCAAAGGATACTACGGTCATTAAAATCGCCCCTCAATAACCAAGGTTCAGGGAGTTGATCGTAAAGATTCTGACGTTCATCAAATGGAGAATACCAGAAGAAGGTATGAACACCGTGCATAATGTGAAGACAGAATTCAAAGTAACGCGAACTGCTACAGCTTGTAACTTTGTCTATGCCGGAGGGATAATAACTGCTACAGCTTGTAACTTTGTCTATGCCGGAGGGATAATAACTGCTACAGCTTGTAACTTTGTCTATGCCGGAGGGATAATAACTGCTACAGCTTGTAACTTTGTCTATGCCGGAGGGATAATAACTGCTACAGCTTGTAACTTTGTCTATGCCGGAGGGATAATAAAAGACGATGACTATCAGAATCAAAAGCTTCGGAAAAATCAATGTATACAGCATCTACTTGTTTTTCTTTTTGTTATCGATGAACTTGCTCGGTTGATCAAGGTATGACGCAAGATTTGTGAAGGTCGAACGACCTTTAACAAAACC
Source organism: Hanleya hanleyi (assembly GCA_036873755.1). Classification (NCBI taxonomy): domain Eukaryota; kingdom Metazoa; phylum Mollusca; class Polyplacophora; order Lepidopleurida; family Hanleyidae; genus Hanleya; species Hanleya hanleyi. The sequence continues at coordinate 98,226 of JAVTVY010031703.1, forward strand.
GTGCTGAAAATCAGTGATGTATATTGATTATACAACTGGTTGTGAACAACACGTTCTAAAACTTTCGAAAATATGATAATAGGGAAATAGGCCTATAGCTTTTTACATTTTCTTTTTCCTCTGATTTAAAAATAGGTATAGCATTTGCTCTCTTGCAGAAACTAAAGCATACATCAGTGGAAAGAAATTTATTTATTATATGATACAAAGTGGGAGAGCTAGCTCATCCGCGCACACCTTTAACATAATACCTGATATGTCATCAGGACCACAGGCCTCACGAACATCTCTAGATGTTAAAATCTCTAAAACTCACATTAATAAACTGCAATATATTTTGATTTAGTGGCATGTTCTCTAGCATGCGCGTAGTATCAATGGACCTCCGACGCAAATGACGCTGTAAACGTACCTTCAGCCCTACATGCCACTATCCAGCCATATGGGTTTGTGTTTCTTTCTAGGGGTGTATGTTGTCCCATTGCGCACCCAATTTGACCGTATATGTGCTTTACCTAATACTCTCCAGAGTGCGACTCTGCACCATGGATCTGTAATCTTCTGCTCCATAGTCCACAATAAGGTCCAAGGTCAACCCACTACACTTCCATCCCATTCCACCTCGTGAAAAGGCCAAGATTTGCACTTTATATAATTATATTGTTTTAAATTTACCCATGATTCCTTGCTCGTGCCTTGCGTGTGTTATAAAAGTGACTCAAGAAGGGCAAGCTATCAATCAGGTAACAGCTCTTAATTGTTCTGGAGATAGAAAATTGAACAGGCCTGGTAGGGTTAACGATTATAGAAAATAACTCGACAGAGGTATTAAATCGAGAGCATAATTAACTTAGGACTCGCAGAGGACATATGGACGAATGAGCACAATAAAATGTAAGATTTCCATTACGTTGACATGAGCATCGCAATCAAAGCCATATATCACTGCCGTATTGCAGCTCTCGTCTCACAAACTTGAAAGTAGAAAGTATAAAAAGGAATGCTCTGCATCGTTCTCGTATTCGAGCTTTCCAAACTTGAAAATAGAAAGATGGAAAGTTGTACAGCGCTTTCGTATTCCAGCAAGGACAATTGCGATGTCAAGGGCCGTCATGTCGCCCCTTAACATCACAGGATCGATGCGATGTTAAATGCTTCTACAGTTCTTTGTCAGCAGATAAAACTGATTAATTAAAGCGCCTAAATGTTAACAAATACGTTCGCAGGTAATAGAGATACCTAGTTTGATGTCTTACCTCTTCAAATCTCTGTGTATAGTTTAGAAGTAAGCTCTCAACCCTTCCACTCCCAAAACACAATGGATATTTCTAAGAAGCTTTACTCGACATCTCGACACTGTTGATTCCAGACAAGCCACTGTTAAAGGCTGAAATCAAAGTATTGAGGTTTATGAGGTTGTCAAATATCACAAAACAAGTAGATTGTTTGCCAAGATATAATTTGTAATCCATTATCAATGTATCTGCTGGAGATTTATAATTTGTCCGGAGAGACTTATTTTGTCATAATATTCCTGGCTGTCTGATGATCGGATTAAGTAAGGAATGGTATGGATTTCTGGGGTGTATTGTGGCTCCCCAAATAAACCATCTACAGATACACGTTCTCGTTAATCTTACATTCATTCTCATTCCATCGGTTTTCAATATCAATATTCGAGTCGGGATTTATGAGTGAAATTAGCCAACGCATAGCTATAATCCTTATTCAGCGAGTTCAATACCCGACGTTACACTAATGTTCCATTGTATGCAGAACTCAGTCGTGCAGTGATTCTTGGATAGCTCGCTGTAGAATCATCCTCTTTACCGCTTACGATCAAATGCTGATGAATATATTGAATATTTATAATTTATTTCCCGATACACTCAAGGTTTTAATACCGTAAAGACACCCAGGGCTTTTAGGAATTACCTCGGGATATAATGCATAATATCCAGACATTCAAATGACTGTCAAAATGTTCTAGTGTTCCGTCTATGTACATACATATGAACATTGAAGTCATCGGGCTAATACTCATATATTTTAACTACCACTTACGTCCGTTCAAGTAATATTTACATATCAATATTACATTGTTTGGGACTTGTCTGCCCGAAAAAAATCACGAAGTTAATGCTGCAGGTCTACAGGAACATCTCCTATTATGGAGTTTTTTAATATTTGTATTTCTGTCTATGTTGCAAATGGCATCTATATAAATTAGCGTTTGTCAAGGTTAAGCCATTCGGCGAGAACTGTAGGCGAGAACTGTAGGATACATTTCTTCTCGCTTTGACCATTCAACCGCGTGATGTCCCGGTATTTGATTTGAAGTATTAAATGAAACATATAGAATTAAACCCCTCCTGCAGTTTGTTATGGATATATCCCCAGTTACTGCCTAAGCTTAGTCACACTTCGCATTGGTTATCTCAGTATCCAATTTGGTTCTCAATCGCGTATTTTTAGAAAAAAATCTCAGTTTTATTCACTAAAATTAATTCCAACATGTTTTATTGCATTACATCCCCTTTGTCCAAATAGGATGCGTTGCAGCATGAAGTATTCAACAAAGAATTATATATATTCAAATTAACTCGGAGCGTAAACTTACTTTTTCAACAGTTCATCGAATAAAGCGAGATAATCAATTTCACTTGACCACAATATCGACGTTGATCGCCTTCGAGGTTGATCGCGGCCTTCAATTGAAGAATTAAGTTTAGGAATTTTGCTTTGAACCCACGGTGTACGCTATGGGGATAATTATTCCGCTTCTGAGAACCAAGGCTCAGAATTTGAAATTTCAGCTTGAATAACTTTTCATCATTTCAGAATTCGTTTAGCGAGTCCGCAGCATTATGACATTATAAACAGAAAAAGTTTGCCAATTAATATATATTTTTTTTGGAAAACAGCGGATCGGATACATCGCAAAACTGTATTCCATTTCTAAAATAATTGTCGGAGAGTATTCCTACTCTTTAGAAAAGCTCTAAATTCCCCCAGACGAATTGACATCACACTGATCTTCTGTATTTGGTAGATCCTGGGAATATTTTGCCAAAATCATTCAATTTATAAATAGGCAATATTTTGTCCTCGAACATAATTTGTTATAAGATTTCAACCGTGCCTTTCCGCCCATATGTGAGTGAGTGAGTGAGTGAATAGGGTTTAACGTCGCTTTCAACATTTTTTCAGCTATATCACGACGGGGAAGGGAAGGGAGGGGAGGGGGAGGGGGAGGGGTACCTACTTGTAACAGAGCAGATCTAATGCTGCCATTTTATAGTGCTGTCCCACTGAAATATCATGCCGTAGGCAGACATGACACCCCACTCAGTCACATTATACTGACACCGAGCGAACCAGTCCTTGTTCTATCCTCTTAATGCTGAGCGTAAGCGAGGGAGCAACAACTTCCATTTTTCAAGTCTTAGGTATGACCCGGCCTGGGATCGAACCCAGTACCTACCGCTTACGACCGCCCATATGTGTCTGTGAATGTACGAAACTTTTTAATTTCCGCGAGATAAGTAAACACCGAATTGAGGTAAACCTGAACACCAAACCTCGCTAAGGATTAAGTTCCAGATGTACCCGCTTGTAGCCAGTCTGACCAGGTGAGAAAAAAAGAGTTCCTTCTCGGGTAATAATTAAAATTGTTCGTCAAGATTCATGATTGGTATCAGGCTACAAGACATCATAGTGTCTCAGAAGCTGAGGGTGACTACAGGTGACGCTACCGGGGTAAAACATTAAAATATTACTGCAGATCAACACAACACTCATAAGTTCTCCTGGAATGGTATAATTCATCAGATTTCGCTTGTATTTCATCACTTGAGGTCTTTTGGATGTCTCTGGCCCATGTAGCATATTATGCCATCGCTTTTGAAACCACAGATCATATACCTGCACTTTACGCGGTAGCGACAGAACTGGTTCAAACGTATTTGATTTATTGTGTATTAAACTTGCCAAAGGCTAATTACGTTTCCAAGGTAGACATTTGTTGTAATTGACAATTTCATTCCAAATTACTTTGGAAAGTAGCGATGTTTCACACCTTTGGATAAAAATGCAATTGGATTGACTCCAGTCCCTCAAGGGAGTAATAGTGAGCGTCCTGGAATAATCAAATTCCCTTAGAGAATCGAGCATACCAGATTCTTAAAAAGCAAGACAGGAATGTTTCCAGTGGTCTGCGTTTATTGATAGCATTTGCAGTTGCATATGATAGCGTATAGTCCGCCAATTCAATATTCAACCGTCGTCCAGTAGAGAATATCCGTGTCCATAACGTAATTCGCATAACAGCATTAGCAGAAACATATCATAGTATACACAAACAAAGGTTAGATTCATGTAAGGGAAAAGCAGTCAACAGTTTTCAATGATGCCGACAAGACATCATGTTGTTCCAAATGGCAAATCCGTATCGCTGATCAGTATTCTAAATCCTTATGATTTCCATTAGAAAGTGATTATCCACTGAATGGTGTATATCAGCCACACTTGGAATTTGACTTCTCATATGAACGCCATGAAAGTATTGAAGTACATGGAGGTTAAGCGGAATTAGATACACGCTACGAAAGCGGACATATCGGAGGTGTTGGGTAATTTCCCTGGTGGGCTTGTATCTTGAGATATTACCATCGCAAAGGAACACAAGACAATTACAAGCGTCTAGTCCGTCATTCATAATCCAGCCGTCGTCCATTAGAGAATATCCGCGTCCATAATCCAAAGACCTATTCCATATTTCATATAACAGTATTAGCACCAAATTCAAAAAGACAATCATAGTATACATAAACATAGGCTTGTTTCCTGCAAGAGAGAAGCGGTCTGTTTCCTGCAAGAGAGAAGCGGTCAACAGTTTTCATTGATGCCGGCAAGACATCATGATGTTCCAAAAATATCAAATCCTTATCGCTGATCAGTATTCTTAATCCATAATATTCGTTGTAAAGTCGTCATCTAAAGAATGAATTATTTCAGTCACGCTTTGATTGTGACTGTTCATATGAGTACCATGAGGATCTTGAAGTACATGGGTTCATACGGCCCCTAGCCCCGGGTTAAGCGGAATTAGACACAAGTTACGAAACGTAGCGCCATAGATCTTGCACGCTACGTTCGTATTTTGCTATCAGCATACGATATGTATCGCCAAATTTGAGAAACTTTGAGTGGAGGCGCTTGATGGAATAGCCCTGTTTTATAAGTTTCTGCAACAATGTTTTGTGACGTTGATTAAAATCATCACATTTAACACAGGATCTAGCAAATGCTACTACGCGAGATATGTATACGCCATATGAATATTACTATCCAGAAAGGGATAGTTTACGATGTCGAAATTGTAATCATCTCTTTTGTCATAAAGTCGACGAGAGAGAATGCCCTCTTCATTTTTATAGAGATAGAGATCTAAATAAGATGTGCCTGTAGGACTATCTGTAGTTTCCTTCAAATCCAGTGAAGGTGGATATATATCCTTCACTGCGTCATTTATATAGCGATTATCCACAGCGAGAAGATCGTCTATATAGCGTTTGGTGAATGAGAAGGAACGGGCTTTGAATGGATCGGTTTTTGAAAGCGCCTGCATATAGTCATATTCATAAGAGAACAGATACAGGTCAGCCAACAGGGGTGCACAATTAGTACCCATTGGAATACCTATATGCTGCTGATATATTGTGTTGCCAAATTTCACGATATTTTTGAGAGCAAGCAACTCTATAAACAAAGAAACATCCCATGAATGATATCTCTTTTATGTAGTCGAGCTAAAGAATGCTTTATGGCTTCCGACATTAATATATCTACGATCAGTTTTCTTGAACACAGATACTATTAATGAACTTAGACGGTCAATAAGGTCCTGATGAGGGATTGTAGTATAGAGAGTCGAGAAATCCCATGTGGATACATGTCTGTACGGTATGTGACCTTTAGCATCAAGTTCTTCCGTAAGACATTTTGAGTTTTTCAATATCCACATACATTCAACGCCAGAGTTCTTAGAAATAGTGGCGCAATACCTTTCCCAAAATGCTTTTACCTCCTGAAGGGCCCTCGTCAATAGGGTTGAAAGAAGCTTGGTGGTGCAGCTTCTAGAACCAGCTATGAATCTAGCTTTGTATGGTGATTTATGCATTTTGGGAGTCCAGTATATTTTGGTATGTCGTTATGATTGGTTGGAAGACAAATACCTCTTTCCCTGAGAAACTTTTTGTGATTGTTAAATAAATCTTCCAGAGTAAATGCAGTTTGGGAGTAAGTAGACGTATTTGATGAAGATATGTCTACACTCAATTCTTTAACCAGCACCTGGTAATAGTAATATTTACATATGAATATTATATTATTCGGAGCTTTGTCTGCTGGGACTATGACGAATTTACTCTGGAGATTTGCTAGAACTTCTTGCGAATTGAGGTTTCTCAGTACTTGTTTTGCTTGGGGAAGAGTACTTCTGTCAATATGGCGGATTGTTTCAACGACCTTGCTCTTGGCGAGGTCCAGCCAATCAGCGAGTACTGTAGGTTCAACTTTTTCTCGCTTAGACCAATCAATAACGTACTGTTCTAATGCAGACAGGACTATCTTCTGGTCGGCCTTCAGATTTATTCTTCTTGGCTCTCTATATTTAGGTCCTTTCATCAGGAGTAATTTCAGATCCTTATCACTCACCACATCAAGGTCACCAGTCACAATATGTTTGCATGGTGTATAGATAAAGTTCGACAATTCACAATCACAACTATAGCCTCCTGACGTGTATAAGTTCCAGTCAAACTGCTTGACAGCATTGGAGTAATTGAATATTTTGGTGGCTATAGATTTAGTATACTTATATGAAATGCAAGGAGGTTAGTTTGGCACAGCGTTGCGTACCTCTGGATCATTCAGGATTCTAGGTAAATTAATGATGTCCAGTCCTTTATCTAAGTAGTTGAGTTTCAAGAAAAGCCGATCTTGAGATGTTTCGATTATGTTCACTGGACGATACAACCGAAAATACGCTATATCTTGACATACTTTACTGATTTTTGATGGTATTATATTTCCTGAAGACGCAGATTGTTGTATATCTTTGGCTATTTGATTTTAAGCTCTCAGAGGTAACGCATACAGAACTGTACGTAAGCTATGTATACTTTTGGGTGCGATAGTTAAACCCACTAAGTAATTTAAAGTGATATGATCGTGAATCATCCAACTATTAAACTTTCGCCAACCATGGCTGCGTTGTCTCCGTTGATGGGGTTTAAATAGTTGGGTAATGTTGGATATATTTGAACGGCGGTTTGTAGCATTGCCGAACCCACTGACATTATCATTTAAACCAAACGGAAACACTGACCCAAGTTCTAGCATCCAGAATAATTCCCGCTCTCGGATTCTTCTCTCAAAGCTACCTATTCTCTGCTCAGTTAAATTGTATTTAAATTCTATTTGACTGAACTCATTTAAAACAGTCATAATTGCATCTTACATCATGTACTCATCTCCCTAAGACCATTACTCAATCGATATATAATCTGATACAAACAGATAAAGACCTCGTTAAACAGTGACCATAAACCAACTTTGCTCATTTTAAGTCTCGTCATTCAATGCACAATTCTTTGAGGACATTTCAAAGTGTACCTCATAGAGACGATAGGCACTGTCTGCAGCCTAGACTGACAGACAGACAAAATACAATACCCTTGCCAATACCATTGGGACGAGAGCAATAACGTCTCTTTCTTGGAAGACATTGGACTAATTATCGATTGATTTATGTTAGATGTCCGCTCTCAATGAAGGGTCGTCTTTCGCTAATCCCAATGGAAAGGCCTGGCCGATTATTGCCTTGAGGAGCGATAGGTTGTGTAATTTGTCTAGCGTCATTAGTTTTGAATGATCAAAGTGTAATATATATCATAATTATAATGGTTCTTCAGATCACGAAAGAAAGGTGTTGTAAAAAAATCCCTGATAATGTTTGGAGTGACAGTTATCAGTTTCGCTTTGCCTTCGATATCAAATAGAAGCAAAGTTTCGCAGGAAAGGAAATATACAAGGGGCAATATTGGGCAAGATGACACGGTACGATTCTGTTTCTTTCTATGACGTTATTGGGACCATCTAACATCGTTTTCATTTGGATCTCGTGAGCATATAATCCTGTTGAATATGCAAGGATATCCACAACATTCCGATAATCGAAGTGGAGCATCGTATAGACTTGCACATATGCCTCTAAATGGTGAAAATAGATTCGCTCATGTCAACTCTACGGCGGTTACAGTTTCGACATTGTAAACCGGCCTTCCTGAAGAGTAATATCCCAGAAGGGCCTGTAAATCCTGTAGTCAGCCGTCCTCCATGGACCTGTAAATCCTGTAGTCGGCGGTCCTCCATGGACCCGTAAATCTTGTAGTCGGCCGTCCTCCATGGACCTGTAAATCCTGTAGTCGGCCGTCCTCCATGGACCTGTAAATCTTGTAGTCGGCCGTCCTCCATGGACCTGTAAATCTTGTAGTCGGCCATCCTCCATGGACCCGTAAATCTTGTAGTCGGCCGTCCTCCATCGACCTATAAATCCTGTAGTCGGCCGTCCTCCATGGACCCGTAAATCTTGTAGTCGGCCGTCCTCCATGGACCTGTAAATCCTGTAGTCGGCCGTCCTCCATGGACCCGTAAATCTTGTAGTCGGCCGTCCTCCATGGACCTGTAAATCTTGTAGTCGGCCGTCCTCCATGGACCCGTAAATCTTGTAGTCGGCCGTCCTCCATGGACCTGTAAATCTTGTAGTCGGCCGTCCTCCATGGACCTGTAAATCCTGTAGTCGGCCGTCCTCCATGGACCCGTAAATCTTGTAGTCGGCCGTCCTCCATGGACCTGTAAATCTTGTAGTCGGCCGTCCTCCATGGACCTGTAAATCTTGTAGTCCGTCCTCCATGCCCGTAAATCCTCCATGGACCTGTATCTTGTAGTCGGCCGTCCTCCATCGACCTATAAATCCTGTAGTCGGCCGTCCTCCATGGACCCGTAAATCTTGTAGTCGGCCGTCCTCCATGGACCTGTACATCTTGTAGTCGGCCGTCCTCCATGGACCCGTAAATCTTGTAGTCGGCCGTCCTCCATGGACCTGTAAATCTTGTAGTCGGCCGTCCTCCATGGACCTGTAAATCCTGTAGTCGGCCGTCCTCCATGGACCTGTAAATCCTGTAGTCGGCCGTCCTCCATGGACCCGTAAATCTTGTAGTCGGCCGTCCTCCATGGACCTGTAAATCCTGTAGTCGGCCGTCCTCGATGGACCTGTAAAATCCTGTAGTCGGCCGTCCTCCATGGACCCGTAAATCTTGTAGTCGGCCGTCCTTCATGGACCTGTAAATCTTGTAGTCGGCCGTCCTCCATAGACCTGTAAATCTTGTAGTCGGCCGTCCTCCATGGACCCGTAAATCTTGTAGTCGGCCGTCCTCCATGGACCTGTAAATCCTGTAGTCGGCCGTCCTCCATGGACCCGTAAATCTTGTAGTCGGCCGTCCTCCATGAACCTGTAAATCTTGTAGTCGGCCGTCCTCCATGGACCTGTGGATGGACCTGTAAATCTTGTAGTCGGCCGTCCTCGATGGACCTGTAAATCCTGTAGTCGGCCGTCCTCCATGGACCTGTAAATCCTGTAGTCGGCCGTCCTCCATGGACCCGTAAATCTTGTAGTCGGCCGTCCTCCATGGACCTGTAAATCCTGTAGTCGGCCGTCCTCGATGGACCTGTAAATCCTGTAGTCGGCCGTCCTCCATGGACCCGTAAATCTTGTAGTCGGCTATCCTCCATGGACCTGTAAATCTTGTAGTCGGCCGTCCTCCATGGACCTGTAAATCTTGTAGTCGGTCGTCCTCCATGGACCCGTAAATCTTGTAGTCGGCCGTCCTCCATGGACCTGTAAATCCTGTAGTCGGCCGTCCTCCATGGACCTGTGGATGGAACTGTAAATCTTGTAGTCGGCCGTCCTCCATGGACCCGTAAATCTTGTAGTCGGCCGTCCTCCATGGACCTGTAAATCCTGTAGTCGGCCGTCCTCCATGGACCCGTAAATCGTGTAGTCGGCCGTCCTCCATGGACCTGTAAATCCTGTATTCGGCCGTTCTTCATGAAGAAATTCCGTGTCGATAAACCACTACTAGCACCAAAATCCATCGACATAGCCAACATTTATATAAACACGCCCTAAATGATCAATGATGCCGGCAGACCCATGTAGAGTCCTTCTCTAGAGTATATTGTATCCTAATCACGCCCTATTTATTTCTGTCCATATGAACATCATGTTCATACGACCCCTAGCCTCTGACTGAGAGCAGTTAGATACAAGTTACGAAACGTAGCCCACAAGATAATTTGAATGAAGGCACTTTGATGCTTAGCCTAGAATAATTGTACTCGTGTACTAGAAGAATTAGTTTAGGCAGTTTTTTGTGACGTTGATTGAAATCATCCCATTTTATATCTATTTTGCAATGTAGCATTTGGTATATGTGGCCATTTCAGTCAACATAATGCACAATTTGTGCACGAACTGATTCGACAGGACTAACCAGAATTCAAAGCTTCTGAAATTTTGGCGCTGCGTTTCGTAACGTATACCTAATTCCACAATCGAAGTGTGACCGAGATAAAATACTTGAGAATACGACGCAGACATTCTCTCTCGAACCCCGAATACAGATCAGCGATACTGATTTGGTGCTGATAGCGTTGAAACGTTTCTACTTCTATAACGTGGGATAATGGATGTTTCAGATCCACAGAGTGCGCAGGGTCCCCAAGACAAACTGTCAGGCTACTGGGAACGCACTCGGGCACTGATCCTGGCCAACGAGGGAGTTCGATTCAACCTGTCACCTTGTCTGGATCAAGGAGGTTGGAAAGGAAGACCTGTAATGACAACCAAAGCAAATTAATGCAATACCGACATATAATTCTTTGAGCAGGTATACAGGATTCAAATCGTGGTAGCGTACAATCCCTGCAAAGAGGATCCCTACTCTATGAATTATCTGTACTCTTATAGTTATCATTAACCGAAGTTCAATAGAAAATATATACAAAATATATATAGCCCTAGCTATAACGCGAGCAGGCCTGGTCACAGCCACAGTCTGGTCACGACCGGTTCTCTCATGGATGGGTCGAGCTTCTATCTTCCTTCCCCAGGGCTTTGCAGTAGGATCCAGCGTCTATCGTCCTTCCCCAGATATACGTGGAAAGGTCCAACGTCTGCCTTCCTTCCCCAGGTCTTCGTTCACTCCCGTATGGATGAACACTGCGTCGTGTCTCGTCTCACACGACCTGGCCCTCCCGTGGTTATGTCCGACGTGTGTCTTCCTTCCCCCGGTCTTCCTCCCTCGGGTGGTATGGACTTCTCGTCGTCGTCGTGTCTCGTCTTACACGACTAAGCCCCTCCAAGCGTTGATAACCGTCAATGGATGCGGACGGCCTGGGCACGACAGTACTATCACAGTACAAAGGCTTCTACGGCACCGGCTCGTCTCTCTGTAACACCGCAGGACTATTCAACTGCACGGCTCACCACAGCAGCAGACGGCACTCCTCGTAGGAATACACCCCCAGGCTTCAGCGACCCCGCTCACGGCGACTCACTCCGCGGCCCGGCTCCAAGGATGAATCATCAAGGCTAGAGTTCACAGCTACACGGTCCACATAGGATCGGACATCAATAACACATGGTGGATAGGCAGGCACCTGGTCTAGTAACCCTCTCCCTATATTACTGTATGGGCACCTGGAATCGGCACCCTCCTTCTATACTACTGTATGGTCAACTAGTATAGGAACCCTCCTATACTACTGTATGGTCAACTAGTATAGGAACCCTCCTTCTATACTACTGTATGATCAGTTGACCCTTGAACCCTCTCTCTATACTACTGCAGGGTCTCCCGCCATAGATGGGCATCAGGTCCAGGATTCCCCCTCTATATACTACTGTATGAGACAGTAGTAATCTATCATTAGCCGTGAATTACTCAATATATGTACAGGGTGGTGAGACACTGTATGCTTATGGGGCCGTGAATGGATAATCGTTTATCGTACGATTTACTGGATAGATGTGTATATATCAAGCTATAGGCTCGAACCTATAGCTTGTGGGTGTTAGCGTGAATGTATTTCAACCCGTGGGTTGTGGTTTAAGTACATGTGTGCATGAATAATTGTTTATGTAGGAACTGTGTATGATATGGTTTAGCTATATCCTCCTCACAGGGACTCGCATCCCTTACCAGATACAGCTTAATAGATACACTAACCACAGCGCAATCCCTGAACAACTGTGCGATACGGTTGAAGGCACGGAGAGATGCGGCTAATGTATGGCCATGCTATCGACTCTAACGCCGTTAGTTAATTCCCAGAGCTGAGCCCGTACTAGCGTACGGTAGAGATAAGAATAACCATTGGCGATAATTGTCTATACTCTTAACTTCCAGCGCAATATCCGTTCAACTGTGCGATACGGTTGAAGGCGGATAGAGATCGAAGCAGAGTAAACACAGCCCGGACATGTGAATGTAAGTGTGTGTAAATGTATGCAATGATGATGCTATAATATTCGGCGGCCTGGTCTCGGCCCGGCGGCACAGATTCGGCGGCGGCCTTCTCCAATTCGGCGGCGGCCTTTCTCCGGCCCGGCGAGGTATTGGATTTCTTCTCCCCAAATGATTTGGCGTGTGCTCTCACCTCGATGTTTCTGCTGGTCTGCCTTGTTTCAGTGGGAGTCCGGTTTATATAGGGCTACCGCTCTTCTGTGGATAAAGGTAGAGACAGACGTCGAAAATGACAGCGCCCTCTTTATTGTCACTCACAACACTTCCCGATCAGTTTATCTGGACTTCGCTGGATAAATATGGCTATGGAGGAGCAAACCATAATTCATAACGGACGTAACTGGTAAATCTCAGCTTCCAACTCCCTCTAGTTAATTCATACGACGACCGCAAAGTTCACTGTCCCTAATCTGCATATTCACTGGAACCGACTTCCGGATTCCTGACCGGGTGGGCTCACCAGAGTCCCTTCTCACCGTTCCAACTGATCGTTTGAGATAACTTCACCGGGATTTCGAGGCATTGTCTGTCTCACGGATTATCATAGTTCATTCTAGGAAAATTACAGCGTTGAATTCCATCAGGTAAGTCAACCGCACACATAAACACAATGTAACTTTCGATTTCACATAGTCACGTAACATTCAGAAGCTGAGATTTATGAAAGGGGTCGTTGTCAACCTGCACTTTCGTTACACTACCCCCGCCTTCGAAGATCATGACGCCCTCGTCATGGCTCTCGTCACGCTACCAGCAGCACGGGTGTGCAGAACAGAACATATGTACAACGTATATACAACAAAATTACAGGACGACGGTCCTGTTGACTTCCTGGTCAAATCGTCGTCACTTGCAATGGACATCAGGTCCACAGCAGGCCACAGCTGTCTCTTGCTGGAATCATGCATCATGCATCTGAGGCAGTAAAGCCTCAGAATCGCCCACAGAAGTACTTTGATGTCAGCCCTGCACCACAGGTCATCCCTCGACGATCACGGTTATCAACCCCTGTCCACTTGCAGGCTAAAACGTAGTCATTAAAGCGCCTCGGTCGCTGGACACGACGTCCACGAGTCGTTCGTGGAGGACTCCACGTCTCCGGCAAGGCAATCTGCTCCTCCGGAAGTGGCGACTTGTCTTCAACAGGAGGATCTGGCGGTAACCCAACCTCGTAATCTGCCAATCTTGGAGGACACCGGGTTCTCCGTCCGCTTCTCGTCTGCCGAGGTGCTGGAGATCTCACTGCGGTTGGATGTTCCACTGGATATGGAAAGACCGTCGCGGGCTCCGAGTCGTTCTCAGACTCGACATCACCATCATTCTCTGTAGACTCAGTGGTCTCACTATCCGACGTCTCTCTGGGGTAGAAGGGCTTAAGAAGATCATAATGGACCACACGGAGGCCACCAGCCTCGTCGGCGATGCGATATGTCACATCAGTCAGGGCTTCTTTCACAGTATAAGGTCCTCCCCACCGGTCTCGTAGTTTCCGGATCTCTCCACGTTTAGTGGCGGAAATATACAGGTAAACCTGATCACCAGGCTTGTACTTGTGGGGAAAAGCTCTCGTATCGTAGATACGTTTCTGCCGCCTCAAGCTCTTCTTCGTAGTCTCCCGGGCAAACTCGTGTATCTCAGCCATCTCATCCCGGAGATCTTCGACCCACCGTGTCGGCTCTACCTGCTGTTTCGGAGGCGCTCCCAAAGTCAGGTGCGACGGCAAGGCGATTTCCCTCCCAAACACCATCAGGTTTGGGGAATATCCCGTTGTCTCATGCACGGTGGCACGGTATGACATCAGTACCAACGGGATGTGAAGGTCCCAGTCGTCCGGGTGACGGTCAATGCTGGCATGCAACATCTGGGCTAAGGTCCGGTTGAACCGTTCAATCATGCCGTTCGACTGGGGGTGATAGGGTGTAGTCCTCGTTTTCCTCATCCCGAGGATGCGGCACATCCCCCGGAATACTCTGCTTTCAAACTGACGCCCTTGGTCAGAGTGGATGGCCATCGGTACGCCAAATCGGGTCACGAAGTGGTCCACGACAGCTTGGGCAACCGTCGTGGCTTCCTGATTGGGTAAGGCTACAGCTTCCACCCAACGGGTAAAATAGTCTCCGATGACGACTACGTATCGGTTTCCCTGACCGGTTTCTGCCAATGGCCCGAGAATAACAACAGCCGCTCTATCCCCTGGACTTCCAGTCATCTGACCGCGATGAGGACCTCTGGGCTTCCGTCCCGCCAACTTCCTGCGATTACAAACGTCGCAACTCCGGCACCATTGCCGAACATCGGTCTGTAGACCAGGCCACATGTACGCCTGTCTCACTTTTGCCAAGGTTTTCTTCACCCCAAGGTGACCACCGGTTACACTGTCATGACACTCTTTCAAAACTTTCCGTCTGAGGGAGCAAGGGACCACCAGAAGCCGTCGTTTCACTTCTCCCCGAGCATTCACCCATCTCCGCACAAGCAAGGATCCACTCATCTCCAGTAGATCGAAGGCACCCCACAGGTTTTTAGTTACTGGCCCATATTGACTGATGTCCTCCCTGGCGGGTCGACTGCCTTTCTTTACCCACTCCAGGACAGGCTGCAAGTCTGGGTCCGCGGCCTGAGCTTGACTGAAGTCTGCAGTCGGCGGTACGATCTCCGTAACACGGGCAGCTTCCTGGACCTCGGACCCTGATCGTCCACACTGCTTGCACGGGATTCGGCTCATGGCGTCAGCATTTCCGTGCTTCCGTCCGGGTCGATGCTGGATTTCAAAGTCGTAGACTCCGAGGGCTTGTATCCAGCGAGCCAATTGTCCCTCCGGTTCTTTAAATCGCATTAACCACCTCAGGGACCCATGGTCAGTGCGCAGCAGAAATTTTCGGCCAAACAGGTAATGCCGAAAGTACTTTACAAAGTACACGACAGCCAGAAGTTCCCTTCTAGTCACACAGTAGGCACGTTCAGTTTTGGACAGCACCCTGCTGGCATAGGCTACAACCTTCTCCTCCCCGTTGATCTCCTGGGACAGGACGGCCCCAATGCCGAAATTGCTGGCATCTGTGTCCAGGATAAAGGGCTGACGGAAGTCCGGCATCGTTAACATAGGTGCAGTCGTCAGCTTCTGTCTTAGGTGGTCGAATGCCGTCTGGGCTGTATCATCCCACATAAATACTGCCTTCTTCTCCGTCAGTCGACGAAGAGGGGCTGCTACAGTCGCAAAGTCTCGTATAAACGCCGGTAGTACCCACACAGGCCAAGAAAACTTCGGACATCCGTCTGGGAAACAGGCGTTGGCCACTCTCGTACAGCCCGAATCTTCTCCGGATCGGTACCAATCCCGTCTTGCGTTACTATATGACCCAGGTAAAGGACTTGTCGCTTCCCGATGACACATTTCGAGGGCTTCAATTTCAGGCCGTGTTGTTGCAGCCTCTGGAAGACTTCCTCCAGTCGTTGGATCATCTCCTCGAAGGTCCGGCCAAAAACTATTATGTCGTCGAGGTACACTAAGCACGTCTCGTACTGGAGGCCTGCCAAAACTGCCTCCATTAATCGCTCGAAGGTTCCTGGAGCATTACAAAGCCCGAAAGGCATGGCCCGGAATTGGTACAGGCCCCGTCGAGTGGCAAAGCCGGTCTTACATCTGTCTTCCGGGGCTACTTCGACCTGCCAGTACCCCGACATCAGGTCGAGCGTACTCCACCAGCAGGCACCAGACAGAGAATCCAGGGAATCGTCGATTCTCGGCAGGGGGTAGGCATCTTTCTCCGTTACTTTGTTGAGGGCTCGGTAATAAACGCAGAATCGCATTTTCCCATCCTTCTTCCGTACTAGGACGACCGGAGCAGACCAAGGCCCATGAGATGGCTCGATGACTCCCCGCTGCAGCATGTCTTCAACCTGGTCGTCTATTATTCCACGGGCATGAAGGGGTGGACGTCGTGGAGGAATCCGGATAGGTGGCGCATTCCCCGTCTTGATATGATGCTGTACCATCGTTGTTCGCCCTAAGTCACTGTCATCTTTGGCAAACAAATGGGTGAAGCGAGTAACCAAGTCCTCTACAGCTAAAGCTCTCTCAACTTCCAATCCCTCACTGGACTGTTGTACTAAGGCCCGTAGGTGCGGTGGACATCTTGGGGTTGGCACCGTTGCTTCACCAGAGGCTGGACCATGCTGGTTCAGAGGCTCTGTGGTGAGTGGAGCTGAATTATCTACTACCTCCACTTCAGTCAAACTACCACACAGAGTGCCGGCTTGTACTATGGCAGGGTCAGTGGACAGGTTAAGGAACCGCAGGGTAACTTCATGGTCACGGTCAACTTCGGCCAGGGCTCTGGCCACCATGGTTCCAGTCTTCTGTGTGAACCCAATGATATTTTCCACCATTCCGACCTCCCCCGGTAGAGCACCTCGGACGGTCCCCGTCACCACTGCCTCAGCTCCAGCTGGGATAGTAAAAGTCTCCGTTACAGACACTCGATGGCACTCGTGGCTCCCCACGACCTCGCACTGGACATATCGGCCGCCATACTTCACCCGGTGCTTCTCCGTATCAATCGCAGTACAGTGGGTACTCAGGAAATCATAACCCAGGAGGGCATCCACGGTCAGTGTCCCAACAATCATCGTCTGAGTCCGGGTAGTCCCATCTATCGTGATCTTAAAGTCTGCTTCACCCTGTAGTGGCATACACGTACCATCGGCCATACGAATGGACGCAAAGGAGGGACTTCTCAATGCCGGCCTAAGTCGGGGACTCAGCTGGTTGTACACCCGCACGTTCAGAAGAGAAACTGATGCACCTGCGTCGACGCAGCACCACAATCCTACGGATCCCATCTTGGCCGGGAGATACAATCCAGCCTCACCAGAGGTATTCACTGTAGGAGGTTTCGTCTGTCCTGGGGGTGGATGATCATCCGGCCTGCGCAACTCTGGACAGTTCGCCCGGTAATGCCCTCTTCCACACGACCAGCATCCTGATGTTCGATCATGGCTGTCGTATGGTTGTTGACGGTCACGTCTATGGTATCGTCCTGGCCGTTGTGGTCTTGGTGGTTCACTGTTCTCCTGAATCACCCCCTTTAACCTCTTTACTTCTTCCTTCAACCGTTGATTCTCCGTCTCATCCTCTTCAGGGGGTGCGGCTGCCTTATCTCCCTCTCCCGGGGCAGTTGACTTGGCTGTTGGCCAGGGTTTCCGACGCTGGGAGATCTTGAATACCTCCAGTTCCACGGCCGCATGTACTGCCGCATCCAAGGTTTTAGGCCTCGTCTGCCAGACTTGAAATCTCAGCTCTCAGCGTCCAGGAACTGGTCCTTGGCTAGGGTATCCTGAACATCGTCTCCGGCGTCGGGATAGGCCAGCTGTGCCAGGCGGATTAGTGCTTGAGCCAGGCCCGGAAGATCTTCTTCCCTCTCGCGGTGTCTAGACCTCAGCTGTGCCTTGTACATATCCATCTGATTTGGCGGGGCAAATCGCTTCTCCAAGGCTTCCTTCAAGCGGTCGTAGTCGGTACTTCCTGGTGCAGACTTAAGGCTGGCTAACACCTGTTGCGCTGACCCCCGTAAGGCGACGGCCAGGTATTGACCCTGTTGTTGGTAGGTCCATCCATTGATCACGGCGCAGTGCCCGAAGTGAGCCAAATAATCCCGCCATGGCGTGGTACCATCGTAGGTAGCGGCCTTCACCATTGTCGTCTTCGGCCGTCTAGGTTCCCCCATGGGCGTGGACGACTGTAACGGGTGGTCCCATGAAACTGAAGGTGCTTCGTCCCGGCGTCTTCTTGGCGGTGACTCATCTCGCCTCGACGTCGCCCCCGATGCGGCTCCGTCACAACCCCGTAGTGGCGTCTCTGCGGCTCGGCGCTCTCTTCCCAGTACAGCCGGCCCAGAATGAGTGTAATCTTCTGCCTTCGGTGGAGTCATCTCCTCACTGGCACTTTGATTTCTCAGTATCGTTGACATCTGTCCCATCATGGAGGTCATCGATGTACACAAGACGTGGATGGCGCTACGATGGTCTTCTACCACTCGTCTCAGGTCAACGTCAGGCAGCACGTCTTCTGGCTCACACCCTCTACTAGTTGGTCGATCTTCAGTAGCAATCACCGTTGAAGGTTGAGGCGTCAGGTCGGCTGGTGGTTCCATCAGCACCGATTCTAGTTCTTGCGTGGACAAGTCAAGAAGATTTTCGTAACCCAGTGTCGCCGTAGTTGATCGTCCGGAAGCCACGCCTCTTCCCGTCTCACGTCGTTCCCGTGGACTCGGCGTCGTGGAGTATTTCGGTCGGGCTCCTCTTCCGTCAGATGGTTGGCCCCGGGCCCCCGGTTGTCGTAACTCGGCGCCGAAATCTCCAGTTACACTCATGGCTGTCTGGTCCGGATCTATGCTATCCGCCAGGCTTGGTCTCCTTTCCTTCGTCTCCCAGAAGTTGGCCATCCCACCGCTGCCACCAGTTGAAACGTTTCTACTTCTATAACGTGGGATAATGGATGTTTCAGATCCACAGAGTGCGCAGGGTCCCCAAGACAAACTGTCAGGCTACTGGGAACGCACTCGGGCACTGATCCTGGCCAACGAGGGAGTTCGATTCAACCTGTCACCTTGTCTGGATCAAGGAGGTTGGAAAGGAAGACCTGTAATGACAACCAAAGCAAATTAATGCAATACCGACATATAATTCTTTGAGCAGGTATACAGGATTCAAATCGTGGTAGCGTACAATCCTGCAAAGAAGATCCCTACTCTATGGATTATCTGTACTCTTATAGTTATCATTAACCGAAGTTCAATAGAAAATACATACAATATATACTTTCACATAGTCACGTAACATTCAGAAGCTGAGATTTATGAAAGGGGTCGTTGTCAACCTGCACTTTCATTACAGCGTCTATTGACTAAGGTCTTGTGCCCATGGACCCGGAAATTCTTCATGGACAAGGGCTGACTATTGAATCCAGATCTGAATCTTGTGTAGCATATATCAGATATTGTGAGCATACTTTCTTCTTTCTTACCGTATCGTCCAGTATAAAAGTTTTCTCAGTAAGATAAGATAAAGATAAAATAATTCTTTATTGTACAAGCGTCAATGACTGACAGAGTACAAAATTCACATATAACAACAGGTCAATTAATTCCAAAACTTACAGGACATATCATCTCATATACTACAATACAGTATAATACTCAATGAGTGACGCTATTCGGACTAGGCCCAGTATTTAGTAGATCTTGTCGGAGATTATTACAGTCTGCAACATATTTACAAATAATTTTGCAAATGGATGGATTATTATTACGAAGAATATATAAGAAAGTACTGTTGAACAGCTGTCAAAATCTCTGGCCTGGGATATTACAGTGATAAATAAATTATTTCTAAGGGCAGCATAACTTGGGCAATGTAACACAAAATGCTTTTCGTCCTCGATTATGGCTGGGCAAAATGGGCAAACGCGTTCAAGGGGAGATAATAATAATAATAGTAATGACAGTTAACTGATATGGATATGGAGAATATATACCTTTAACTATTCCTATGGCCCCTACCCCCCCCCCCCCCATTGTTACCTGAAGAAAACAGATAAACACAGATAAAGGATCAGGCCTCGGTAAACTCACGTTTTGTATCCATCGTAAAAATGTAAGTCACAGCGTCGCTATGCTGGTGATTGATGAACTACTAGTCCATACCGAAGACTTAGTTACAAGGCATGTAAGATATTTCATAGAAATGGTCCACCAAGCCAACAAAACTCATGAAGGTGTTCTATCTGTTATTGAGAGCAACTGTGGTCAGGAATATAATGTTTTGTATTGCTTTTGAATTGAGCGGTACGTTTCAACGACACTTACTAGATCCAATATCGCAGTTATTGGTTTTTGGGTCTTTATTTACGACATGGTCTTAGGACGGCATTACATTTTCGTTCTTGTCCTCCCCAGTCACGGATAGCTATGAACAGATAGGGATGGTATGATATATTTGGATTGATGATTGATCTGTTTATCCTTGGACTGAACCAGGGTTCTGGAGACGCCCTTGGCTGAAAAACTCTGGGGCTTTATCGGTCAAAGAGGTATGTAATTCAAGATCGGGCATTCGAATTCTGCAGAGGTATCGGTACTCACGAAACCTAAATTCCGTGCTCGGTGTCTTCCTGAATATAGATTGTTACATATCCATCTGTAAACTGCATCTGATTATATCAGCTCTATAACTCCTGTTTGAATTCTGGCCAAAGTTTCTGTACGTCAGGGTGGTCACATTGACGTAACTTTGGGAGATCCCTATACCGTTTGAACCAAAATCAGGAAAAGACTCATGACAGTAGTCTTCTCCTGACCAAGCTAAGGGTTTGATCAAAGTTAAAATATGCCTTGGCACTTTTCTTCAAGATGTTATCTCAGTCTCCACTGCCGTTAGTGAGGCGGCACGTGGCTATCTATAACAGTGGTACCTATAGGTTGATCTCTTATCTGTCCAAAACCCTGAATATAGTTTTGAAGAAAGTTTCCCCCTCCTAAACACAAATTGCTTAGACGCTCACTCGATATCTCTCCACTTTTGATAGATAAGAGACAAGTCACTGTCATAGGTCAAGTCTGAAAAGCGAAGTGGGGTTGTCAGATACAACAAACAGCTGGAAGTCTTTGCTGAGAAGTAATCTGCATCACTTTCTCAATGTATCTGCTGGATATTTATAATTTCTCTGGAGAGTCATATTTTGTCATACTATTCCTGGCTGTCTGATGATCGGATTAGGCAAGGATTTGTATAGATTTCTGGAGCCTATCGTGATACCATATTAATCATCTAGAGATACACATTCTCATTATTATTATATCCATCCTCATTCCATCGATTTTCAATGTCAATAATGGCGGCCTGATTTATGTTTAAAATTAGCCAACGAATAGCTATATCCAATATCGACGAGCGAGGTCGTGCAGTGATTCTTGGTTTGCTGGCTGTAGACATATCCCGTTACCTCTTACGATCGAATGTTGATAACATATGAATACATTGAATATTATTCAATATTTATCAACTCATTACTTGGAACACAGAAAATTTAACCCTATGAACCATGGGGAGGAGGGGTGGTGGCATTATGCCCCACCTACCAAGCTTTCCACCCTATCTCCGGAACGCCACAGGCCAAACACAGGTTCTCTGATACATTTGAAATAGGGAGAAATTTAATTCGCATGAATAATCTAATCTTTGGTATATTGAAAGTATATGTTCATTGTTAAACAGACATGCAAAAATTTATTTGAATAGGACTAAATTTGTTTCCATGGAAACCATCTCAATTTAATATAAATAACGTAGGAATAGGTAGGAAAAAGTGCTTGTCCATTAAAAAGAAAATAAAGACAGTGACCCTCGGTTTTTAATTTTTCGTTAGATGAAACAGGTAGATTTACATGCCATCTTGAATTTGGATTAAGAATCTAGGTTCATTCTTATATAAATATCCAATTTGATGGTTATTTTTCTACATTTCCCTATCATTTCTGTGCTATAAGCTGGAATGGTGAACCCGATATTTATTCATCTTTCTGGTGTGTGTATAGCAGTTCTTATTGATATAAAAGTTCCAATACAATTCTGTGTTGAAAAGAGATATGTCGGTGGCCTTAAACGAATTATCACACCGCATTGAGCATATGGTTATAAATTCCAGCAATATTGTCTAGGAATGAGGATCCCATCCCTCAACCCTGACAGAGATTCCATATTTAGAGTAATGGATAGCTTATTGTGGTGATGTTCAAATTATTCCATCTGCATTCAGGAATCCAATTTCGAACTTTCAGGCCATAATTGTTTCTGTTCTGATGTTAGTATCGCGTTATCGATTCAACCAACTCCCATTCCCGCGGGACGAATATTGTAGCGACCGAGTTCCCCGGTCTCGCTCATGACAGCAACGCCCTACCAACTGCCCTTGAAATTCCAGCTAAATACAAGCTAAGAAGGTCCTGGTGAACCCTCTCTTTACCCCACGCTTTCCCATCACGAAGAACCGCCGTCCTCATCCCCGATGAACCATTCCCTGCCTTAAACTTCCCTCTCCCCTCCCCGGCAACTCAACTCGATAATCGATCATCATCAACGACACTTCCTACACTACAGCCTGATCATCGACTAAAGCCTCTCTCATTCCCGCGAGGCCAATGTTGTAGTGGACGAGTTCCCCTACCGGGATTTGAATCAGCCATCTCTCGCGTACCAACTGAACTACAGGGAAATTCCCGCTAGCTACAAGCTAGCACAGGCACTGGTGAAACCCCGACCTACCACACCGAATACTATGATGTTCTTGCTCTGGAATTGGACTTCTTCCTGAATTTTCCATCCAACTCGCGCATCTCTTCAATTACTCTCCGCTAAGAAGTTGTTAGATAACCTTGAAAAAAGGTTGATTTCTCCAACATAAATCGAACAATTTCTTGGCTATTATTTATCGTTATAGTATTGCGGCAAGTGAATAGGCGTTGGTGAGAGGTATATGGAGTTTGAGATTGAATCGGATTTTCACTTAAATCATAGTGACCGACTCACAAAGTGGTAGAGACACAGGGGCTCCTTACCCTTGTTAATTGGTTAAGAATGTCGATTTAAGGTGGGGGTGGGGCGTCGATGTCGTAAAGAAAATGAGAAGAGCGGACACGCAAGTGGCATCAGATTACAATTAATCACTTCCGGGTCAGTAGCCACGACCTACATTGTTTAGAAATTTGAGAGCAGATCTTTATGGATTTTATGAGCTGCGATTTTTCAGCATTTCTGATACATTTGATATTTCAACTTGCAGATGAGTCTTCAAACTGTACTTCCTGGTGTTGATTTGGGCCACTTTGGAAAAAGCATGGTGGATGAAGACATGATCAGTGAAGGGTGAGAAGGCTCCTTGTTTACAAATTGAATGACATTCTGTAGCACCAATCAGCTGTCAGTGGCGGTAATTTGAAATTTCCATGGTCAACATCTGTCAAGACTTCCACTGGTAATGTCCCACAAGGTAAATATTGACATGCCAGGTGGATTTATGCATTGTGAATTTTCTGGATTTTTGCCGATTTTTAACGCTAATACATAACAAGTATGTATTAGAAATTAATAGTAGGCTGATGCCAAGTGAGTGCGGTCGTCAGCCATTCTCAGGTATTATAACCCTTTTCTCCAAAAATGGAATAAACTTCATCTCAAACAGGACGACAAATGGTTAAATTGCATATATATTTTACTTGAGCTTAATACGGCCAGGCCTGTTCAGACGAATATTTCCATTTTACCTTCAAATTCTAACCGATATTTCCAGATTTAACGTAACTCGGATGAAAAAAATCTCGCGAAAGTGCCCGAGAACGGGCGAGACCACTGCCAACTGGGTTAGCCAGGAGCCAACTCGCAGCTGATTTGAGACAGGTACTCGTTACCGCTGGAAATTGGATAATTAAGTTGATTAGTAGGGTGAGTGGTCGAGGGAGTAAGGAAAAGTACCTGCGAATCTCGAATCACCTGCGAGTTGGCTCCTGGCGAAAACATGTACAGTTAGCAGTTGTCTCGCTCGTTCTCTGGCACTTTCGAAAGACTTTTTATCCGGGTCAATCTGGAAATATCGGTTAGAATTTGGCGGAGAAATGCAATTATCTGCTCGAACAGGCCAGACCGAAAAAAGTTAATTTAGGATATATGAAATGTAACAATTTGTCGTTCTGTTTGAGTTTATTCGAGTTTTGAGAAAACGGGTTATAAAACCTGACATTTGGGAGCCGGGTTTGGCGACTGTACCGATTTCAGTGTCCTCCCTTTTTTTTTCTTTACGAACTCGACCCTCACACTTAATCAACAAACTTAACCAATTAACGAGCCTCTGTGGGAGGCGTCAGGATACCGCCAAAGACTTATTCTGACTGTTTAGTGGTAGGGAGGATGGCGTCAAAAGGTGACTGAGATATACATGTAAGCTTAATATATTCATTTGGATGAGTGAATACTACTTGGCAGTGACAGGACATCATGTCTTGCCATAATCACAGAAATCTGCTGACTGCTTCCCTCTTGCAAGAAACTAGTTTGAAATATGTTTATTTATATTCTGATTCAGACCTACCGTACTTTGCTTTCGGTGCTATTAGTGCCACGTGAATATAAATCCCTTTGATTTTGGAGGCGCAAATTCGTCCATTCAAATCAACCGAAGATGATGTCGAAGATGCGTAAGCAGCAAAAGTAATTGACGACTAATTATTATGCATATCTGTTCAAGCGGACATCATAAGAACAGTCTTGTTAGTGTGAACTCGGCGAGAGTAAAACGGATTACGCCTGACTAAAGATTGCTCATCATGAAGTCTCATCCACTTTCTCGTAAGGACAATTCATTCCCTATCCATTAAAACTGTCCATATTCATATCTTTGCATCATGTCAATTATCTGTGGGTCACTCAATTTTTACATAGTTTTACTATTCGAAAATGTATTATGATTCGCGTGAAACTGCCAATTTTATGGTGGAAAAAAAATTGTCATTCTTGGGGAATAATGAACTAATTATTTACTGAATTATGTTGGAAGGGAGAATGCCATTCGAGACACTGACCAGATATTACCCAGCGACTAGGGTGTCGAATGATTCCATCTTGGACTGACGAATCTACGAGCTGTGATAACTTACATCGTGTTTCACTTGATTCAAGTAATAGTGTCGGGATAACAGAACAATGCTGGATTAACATCCATGCATCTCCCTTAACTTTTATTGCGAAATTCCATTTATATAACCTGTAAGTCTGGCCCCTGTGTAACACAAGTCAGCAATCACATAGTGAATAATACAAGCGTCTAGTCCGTCCTTCAATATCCTGCCGTCGTGCATTAAAGCACTTCCCCGTCCATAATCCAAAAACCTATTCCATATAACAGCATTAGCATTATCGCCAAATTAAAAAAACCCAACAACAATCATAGTGTACATAAACATAGGCTAGTTTCCTGCAAGTTTTATCAGAGAATGATTGTACATGGGTTCATATAAGGCCAATAGTCACGGGTTAAGCGGAATTAGACACAAGTTACGAAACGTAACGCCATAGATCTTGCACGCTACGTTCGTATTTTGCGATATATATGCGATATATATGGCCAAATTTGAGAAACTTTGAGTTAAGGCGCTTGTTGGTATAGCCCTGTTTTATAAGTTTCTACAATAATATTTTGTGACGTTGAACAAAATCGGCAAATTTCACACAGGATCTAACGAATGCTACTAGGCATGATATGTTTACGCCATATGCATGTCCCACTGAAAAATTGCTCTCCACAAAGGGATCGTTAACGATGTCGAAATTGTACTCATCTTTCGCGTCGTGAAGCCGCCGAGCGAGAAGGCCTGGCTCATTTTTATATTTTTATATTGGTCTAGATATGAGGTGAGGTTAGGGCTATCTGAAGTTTGCTTCAAATCCAGTGACTTGGATATATATCCCTCACTGTGTCATTTATATAGCGATTATCCACTGCGAGAAGATCGTCTATATAGCGTTTGGTGCATGAGAAGGAACAGATTTTGAAATGATCTGATTTGAAAGCGTCTGCGTATTAACCGATACAGATCAGTCAAAATGGTTGTACCAAGGGCGTTTGGTGCATGAGAAAGAACAGGTTTTGAAATGATCTGATTTGAAAGCGTCTGCCTATTAACCGATAAAGATAGTCAAAATGGTTTTACCATTAACGCCCATTGGAATGTCTATATGTTGTTGATATACTGTGTTGCCAAATTTCACATAGCTATTCTAGGTATTCTCTCATGGCCGTCATTCTAATATGCCGGTCTTCTCTGTCAGAAAGCAGATGCTTATAAAACTATTCACAAATGTAAGGAAGCTGACCAACATAGTTATCTGTTATCGGGGGAAAAAGTTGTAGAGACGGAATATTCAATATTGCCTATAATGTTTAGACGACACTGTGACCAGGTTCCCCAAGTACCAGGGATACTAGTCTTGCACCTTCATTGATGGGAGTTTTAATTTCCGTTTTTCATTTTTGAACTGTGGCTAGACATATTCCCTGGCAGGCGAAAATGCTGCTATGAATGCAGCGCTACTTATCCTTGAATTATTAGGTTTATACATGTATAATTTGTATGGTTCAGGCCACATCAGCATCGTCGAGTCCAATATGTTGGCGATGTACATAAAACGCGCCGTTCACTGTGGACGGCCTCATCGGCGTTTCTGGACCATTGCAACGCTAGAAGGTTACTCAAATACAGAATCGTTATGTGACCATTCCAACATGCGTACAGTTTTATCATTTGTTCTTTATCGCTGGGGCTTTGCGATAGTGACCTGTCGCTCTAAGTTATCTCGCGATCGTTGTTGTCATAACGATTTTTCGGGAAGCTTTTCTTTATTATCTCCGTGCCACGGAACTTATTTTTCGTAAACTTTAACTGTGATATTGCTTTATCACGGATGATGTTACATATCGTTGTTCGAACAACGCTTGTCGGCGCTTGTCGAATTCAGCAGGCTCTTGTAATTGTTCACCAGTTATCCTTCCTCTATAATCATATATGAAATATAGTTTAAACTCGTATCGTCAGTCAGACGCCCCTTGAGATTCTGCTAGTGTAAACGTTGTTCCGACAACCATAAACAGTAATTTCATCACATAAAGACGAATCAGTAATCGTTGGAACGCTACATAGCTCGGATTAATCCTTAACCCTACACAACAAGTTTAGTAGGTAATAATACCACGACGGAGAGTGTTGGTTCGATTGCTATCTTTTAACCGAGCTCGTTTTCCTAACACATTCGAATTGGAATTGGTCGTCTCTTCTATTGAACATTGCGGGCAGTAGGTATGTCCCATGAGAGGGATTCCTTTCACACCGGGTCCATACCGTTCATTCCCTTAGACGTATCAGTTAGTATAAGGCTGGGGTATCAGTTAGTATAAGGCTGGGGTATACAGTTAGTATAAGGCTGGGGTATCAGTTAGTATAAGGCTGGGGTATCAGATAGTATAAGGCTGGGGTATCAGTCAGTATAAGGCTGGGGTATCAGTTAGTATAAGGCTGGGGTATCAGTTAGTATAAGGCTGGGGTATACAGTTAGTATAAGGCTGGGGTATACAGTTAGTATAAGGCTGGGGTATACAGTTAGTATAAGGCTGAGGTATACAGTTAGTATAAGGCTGGGGTATAAGGCTGGGGTATACAGTTAGTATAAGGCTGGGGTATACAACTTTCTTTTTCACGTAGTTAGTTCAGTCTCTAATAATTTAATAATACAATAAGCGTATAATTTGGCTGTTTGACAGTCCTTGAGCTGCAACTTCCGTTGCCGCCCCAATTCGAAAGCTATGGGCCCGGAAGCGCGCTATGGGTCAGTCTGTAGGACAATATTGAATTCTGGTGCGAACTCTCGTTATTGAGACAGCAGGAGGGAAAGCAAATAATGGCCCTGGAGCATTGCCCCGCGCTTTCAGGTAGTTAAGCATAACCACAGGAGTGCAGTAGGGAGAATTGGCACTGGGAATAATGAGATGAAAAGGGTCACCTGAACAATGTTTGAAGTGCGTGAAAGTGTAACAACGGCTGGATGTATCTTCAGCGAATTTGACTGACGAAAGTTGCAACAGGTTGTGTGATGTGAGACCTTTAGACGCTATTTCTCCCACTCACAGGTAGGCACTGGAGGCTAATCGGAACATGGCTTTAAATAGGCAGCGCCGACAGCTGGTAGGGATAGTTAAACGCAGGAAATGGATAATTCGGTGGAGAATTGCCTTTGTAATAGGTAGTCTTTTGTCTTTGGATGGGGATAACTTGCGTAAAGCATGCAAAAGTTTCTGAATCAGGACAGAAACAGTGGGATCTTGGAAATCTAGAATTTTATGACCATATGAAATGGCTGATAGGTAAGAAGTAACTGTAGCTTTTGAAAATTGTTGCCTATTGAGATATGAAAAAGAGGGTCAGAGTCCCAACTGATATAGGAAGTATGTTCGGCAGCTGATATTGGAGGCGAAATAGGCCGAAGACGCGCCCGGTTCGCTTGTATGCTACCCATGATGAAGGGGCCAACACCTGATGAAGTAGTTGGTCCAATTTCGAACTAGGGCGACGCAGGAAGAGGCGGGACCTGGTAGGGGTGGCGCTGAGCATATGGTGCTAACTGTCGGAATAATTCTACCTGCGTGCGAGAAAGAGCATCCGCTAAAGTATTCAATTTTCTCGGGACATGTGTCGTCATAAACTGAATATTGAACTTTAGGCATGACAACACCAGTCGTCGTACCAACGCCATCATATGAGATTGCTCGCAACTTTGTTTGCTGGTGATACTCACCAATGCCATATTGTCGTTGAAGAATTCCACTTTCCACATTCCACCCCAGATCTTTACAGCTACGACGATTGGATAAAGCTCCAGTAAGGTGATATTCTTGTATCTCCACTTATCGTTCCAGGAACCGTGAAACCAACAGCTGTCAAAAACTGTATCGTAACCCAGCCCCACCGCGGCATCAGTATACAATGATAGCGAATCAGCTGATGCCCAATCCATGTCGAGGAAATAACACTTACCATTGTAGGACTTTCACCTGGTTTGTCAGACGTATGTGGTAATATGGTTTTAAAACCCCTATCGTCAAGTCGGCGCAGGAATAGTCTGCCAGGAACAACGACGTTACAGGCGAAGTTAAGTGTGTCTAAAATTTGACGTAGATGAGTAATCAGTTCTTCACAACACTTTAATTTGTCGAGAGGGAATCGTACTTCAAATTTCACTGTATCATGCTGACAGCCCCAAAAAGGTAGAACACAAACGAATTGGAATTGGTTGTCTCTTCTATTGAACATCGCTGGAAATAGGTATAAATGTCCCATGAGAGAGATTCCTTTCACACCGGGTCCATACCATTCATTCCCTTAGATGTATCAGTTAGTATAAGGCTGGGGTATACAACTTTCTTTTCCACGTAGTTAATTCAATCTCTACCAGCAAATATAAGAAAACACCACATAATGTTTTCCTATCATGACTACTGTTAGGAGAAAAAGCAAAGCAATATAAGAAATGTCTTCCGAAATGAAGGGGATTGGGAAATGAAGGGGATTGAGAAGTGAAGGGGACTGAAAAATGAAGGGATTGAGAAATGCCGTTACTGCGTGTCTGTTGTAGACACTCTGTGGCCAATAAACAAGACAATAAACTTGACAAGATCTGTATTGCACGGATTGAAACTGTCTGGCATTTACGCCACTTGGGAAGGTCCGACTGTTTTGTCTTGTGCTATAGGGACACCAATATCGTCACACGTCTCAAGAAAAGCACCAATTTCTGCTTTACATCTAGTTTCAGAGGGTTGATTATGAGAAAGTCATCAAGCACGTGTACAATTCTCTGGATGCCTAGTTTGTTTCTGGCCGACCCCTAAATCGCAGAGTGTGCCGCGTTGTTGCCAAGAGGTGAATCGAAAAGGCAGCGTCAGTGACTTCGCTTGCCCACGTGGGCAGAATGTAGGTTTGTGATTGGCTCGCTCCTTGGAACTGGAGCTAGGCGCGGGAAAGCAATACCCTGGACTGGAACTCAATTGCCTAGGGAGGAAAGGATAAGTAGCATGCAAGCCCAAAATCGGTCACACTGTTGTAACCGTCATTTCTCACTTATTATTATTCTCACTGCATCTTTGATGCCAGTATCCGTATCTGGAGGCAGTTTATATCTATGTTCGATAAATACCGTGTATTCATTATCCAACACTGAACCAATATGCTATATGCATGTATGCCGTAGTTACAACTTTAAAATGATCCTTGACGTTTATCACACATATGCATATGTTTTTCTCTGATGATGAATTCTGAAATGTTGAGGTAGTTCATTTATGGAAAACGTTGGGCAAGAAAAGTTAAATAATGAGAGGTACAGTATTTCGAGAATAGTTTCTTTTTGTGGACATAAAGTCATTTGAGCACCGATGAAATGAGCAGCTGTTGCGAAATATTAAAGGTCTCGATCGTAATGTGCAGTTATGTTGTTTTCTAGACAATTTCAGGCTGACGTTAACATTGACACTTTCAGGCAAAATGCCGTACAGAAAGCTGGTAATTTCCGATTTTTTGTTGGATTTTGAAGAACAGAATGATGTTCAGGTTGTTCTGTAGTTAAAAACACTATCACCACAACATGGATGTAGTTGAATCCACATGGGCCTACAACAAGTGTTAACACTATCACCACGACATGGATGTAGTTGGATCCACATGGGCCTACAACAAGTGTTAACACTATCACCACGACATGGATGTAGTTGAATCCACATGGGCCTACAACAAGTGTTAACACTATCACCACGACATGGATGTAGTTGAATCCACATGGGCCTACAACAAGTGTTAACACTATCGCCACGACATGGATGTAGTTGAATCCACATGGGCCTACAACAAGTGTTTTGGGATGGGAAAGGTGGGGTGGTATAGGGTGAGTGAGACAGGAGACCAGTTATGAGACACCCCACCATTTCCGTGATTTCTCTCATCCCCTAAACACAAGGACCCCATGTAGTTGAATCGATGTACAGTATCGCGTGTATAATTCTGCAGAGGCAATATTGAAAAGAAAAGAAAAGATCGGTGTCTGGACGAGTGCAAGCGTTCAGTGAATACCATACCATATACATTTCTGTATTGATCATCCAACACCAGAAGCAGCAGATTTCGAGGGATCATGGACTAATTAACTAACAGCTGTGTGGTCTAAGAAATTTGGACTTGGTCAATATCGTTTAAAGCCTTTAGATCCGGCAGACACTACACGGACTATAGATGCTGGCAGAGATTATATGTGAGCTGACTGTCTCCCACAGAATTAGGTGATTGATTTTACCCAGAAAATAGATATGACGTATCGGGGATAATTGGCTGAATGTAAATTTAAGCTTAGAAACGTAAGAAACCCGTCTGAGAACGTCCAACGTTAGATGTACAACTTTGTCACTTGGATAATCTCATTCAGATTGTTAAAGAGTACTTGTGTCAAACTCTCAGGTCAAATGAGCTATATAACAATGTCAGATAGTTCAGACGTTTGAAACCACACGCATTATTTGTTCGAATTGTGTCATAAGATAGTTCACATATACTACTGTCATACATACAGGTCGGTTGAGTGCTGCACCGTGTTCAATCCACCTGCGGTGATTAGGTATCCCTTAAATACAAGAGGGCAAGCATGGGGATAAGTAAATATATGCTCCTGTATCAGCTGGTAGATAGCGAGAACATAGTTTCAGCCTTGTAGGTCGGGTGCTGAAAGTGTAAGCGAGGATGGTGGTGGTTGAAATCCCGATCTTGAACTCGACAATGTCACATAGTAGATTTTCTCTTGCACGATTTTAGAAAGATTACCAAATATCAGCCAATATTTTGGATATATGTTGTTCAATGGCTATTGAGGATCAATCTGCCAGGAATTGTTACACTGAGTACAGGACATTACGGTTCCGGTAATGGGAGAATGTACATGACGAAATCGAAAGGAAACTATTACATCCGGAGTAGTATATAAAAGACCGATTCCCTATTATTTATGCAAATGAGATGACGTCACGTGACTGACTTTTCGGGGGATTCCCCAGTGGGGGTTTCCCAATGACGATCACGTGATCAAGGCATGTCTCGACTTGTTCTGGGTTGTACAGTTCTGCCATACGGAGGATGGGTACTAGTATTTCAAATAAATAAATTAATTAATTAATTAATTTTAATTAATTACTTGTAAAATGGCGGTGTTTTTAGACGGCGCAAGGTAGCAAACGAGGCGGTGGGCACGTCACGGGGAGAAAAAACCCTCACATTACCCTCAAAAAAACCTCTAAGCCATATAATAATAATATACATAATCTATAGGTGTTGTACCATGTTAATAGGATCAGTCTAGCATCTGTACCACCCTAGGGTCGAGTGTTTATTGTCCCGTGTATCTCCGCAAGAAAACAACAAACAAAATGGCAGCTCCAGGATGGTGCGGGGACGCCCTTTCCCCATCACGGCGTCGACCGTAGCGCCATCTGCACACATTGACGCAAGGGAGACAACTCGTGTGGCCCAAGGATATGGAAATAGCCGTGTTGGAGCTAGGGGAGTGACTACTAGTCCAGTGGGGTCGAGTGAGGTATCAATGTGAAGCCTATGTGAGGGGGCATGTAATGGGCTGGGTGTGGGGTTGAACTAGCGTCATTCTGCGCATGCGCGGTGGCCGAAGGGTATGAAAATAGCCGTTTTGGAGCTAGCGAAGCCAATAATGGTTCAATGGGGTCGAGTGAGGTATCAAAGTGAAGCTTATGTGAAGGGGCATCTGACTGGACTAGCGGCTTGGGCGTTGTCACCAATCTGCGCATGCGCGGTGGCCGAAGGGTATGGAAATAGCCGTGTTGGGAGCTAGCCAAGCCAATAATGGTGCAATGGGATCGAGTGAGGTATCAAAGTGAAGCTTAGGTGAAGGGGCATCTGACTGGACTAGCGGCTTGGGCGTTGTCACCATTCTGCGCATGCGCGGTGGCCCAAGGGTATGGAAATAGCCGTGTTGGGAGCTAGGGGAGTTACTACTGGTCCAGTGGGGTCGAGTGAGGTATCAAAGTGAAGCTTGGGTGAAGGGGCATCTGACTGGACTAGCGGATTTGAAATAGCGTCATTCTGCGCATGCGCGGTGGCCCAAGGGTATGGAAATAGCCGTGTTGGGAGCTAGCGAAGCCAATAATGGTGCAATGGGGTCGTATGAGGTATCAAAGTGAAGCCTAGGTCAAGGGGCATCTGACTGGACTAGTGGGTGTGAACTAGCGTCATTCTGCGCATGCGCATAGACGTTTTGGAGCTAGCGAAGACAATAATGGTCCGATGGGGTCGAGTGAGGTATCAAAGTGAAGCTTAGATGAAGGGGCATCTAATGGGTTGGGTGTGCGGTAGCCATTCTGCGCATGCGCAGATGCAATTCGGAGCTCTCGTCCAATCAGAAGCGAGTATTTCAAATCCGCCACGGAGCTCTCGTCCAATCAGAAGCGAGTATTTTGACCCGGTGCATTATGGGACATATCCAAGATGGCGGCACGTATGTTCAAGATGGCGGCACATCCGGTGTCGAAAACTGGCCATTTTTGTCGGGATGGGGTCACCTAGTGTCGAAAACTGGACCCTGTATGGGTCCCGCTAGCGCCTTGACGCCATGATATAGACCGGAGAGAGAAAACAACAACAACAAGGATGACACATGAGGGAACAACAACAACAACAAGTTTTTTATCATATAGTTTATTTTCCCCTTCCATCATAACATACCCACGCTGGGGGAGCCGCGTTGGGTATGTTTACAATTCAAGAAAGACTCTTGGCCAATCAGAGACCGCCATTTGCATCTGTCCTATTCGTTCCTCTCCGTTAGATATATTCTTGTCCAATCAGAAGTCGCCATTTCAGAGAGTTCCTTCTTCGGTCATGTTCATTCTGAACCGTTTATTCTAATCATCGTCGGTCAGGCCTGGATATTCTTCGGGCAGCATGTCCTGAAACAGTTGTTTGCGCATTCTGATCGCATTTTCCAGGGCCTCTGTGGATGGTAGTCCCATATCCTCTTCCAAGTGACGCTTGGTCTTCATGATGGACCTGTGCGTGGGGTCCCCTTTCATTTCAAGCGGTAGTTAGGTATACTGTTCATAGATCGCCATGGCTGTTTTCCTGATGCGGGAGCGCATTTGGGTGTACGTCTGTTGTAAATTATCCTCTCCGGCGTCCTCGATCGCTTCAGCGTGAGTATTGATAGCTGCTGTCACAATACGATCCCAGAAGGTAGGTTCTGCCTCACTTTCCTGGGATGTAGGCTGATTCTCTGAGGTCAAGCTCTCCATATCAGTAGATATACTGTCAGCAATCTTGGATTCGGTATCAGTCGATGCACTCTCATCAATCTCTGTATCAGTATCTGCCTCAACAGGCTCCTCGGCGTCTTCAGTCCCATGTATATTTTTCTGGTGTCGCATCATATCGTAATGTCTGGTGAACGTGCGTTCACACTCAGAACAAGTATAAGCCATGTTGACGGTTGAACGTCGACTGTGCGTGTTTTGGGAATACGCTCGCTCTTATAGACAGTAACGGTCATCGACGCTTAGCTCAACGCTTCAACGCCCTGGTGAATTAGCTCAGAAGCTCTGATTTCATGGAATTGACATCAATTCATCGAAATGCAGTGACGCCCGTCAACGCCCGTCGTTACGCCTTAACGCTCGTCTCAACGCTTTAACACACGCTTTAGCGCTTTAACGACGTTTAATGATGCGTTTGAACAAATGTTTCTTTTGTGCTATTGCTCTGACATACGCCGCTTTCCAGTTCATGCCCGAGGTTTTCAACATCGACGCTGTTCTTTCAATTTCCATATGGACTGGATCCTTATCCAATAATTTCATATGGGTCAGTAAGTCGATATACTGCTGACGTAAAGCCCGTCGTAGTCTGGGTGCCAATCTGTTATGGGGTAAAATTGCAGCTTCCTCTTTCGAATATCCTTTGCGTTGAAACTTGTTTCCTGTGGCCTCCAAAATCTCGCCCACCTCGGCGTCCATACTTTCTTTGAACAAATCCTTCCATAGCCTCGAGTTCACATTATGTTCTTCAACCTCGGGTTGGGCCTTCACGGTTGGATGATATTCCGGGACTGGTGATATGAAGAAGGCCCGCTGTACGGGGGTGGGTTGCTGCTTCACCAAATGTGGACTCGGTGGATGGTGTAGGGGCTGTGGTGATCCCTCGCCGGGTAGCAGGTGGGTCGTCAGCCGGCGATCTTCGAGGGTATGGGCTTTTAAATCTACGAACAGGTAGCCGTACGGACGACTTGTCGCTTCTTGAAACGCCTGCATGAAATGGTCGATGTTCTGAGGATAAATTCGACTACCAAACACACGAATTTGTGCTCTGTCAATGGGGTTGGAGAACAACACAAGGTATTGGCAGTTCAAGGCAATATCTCTGGACGCCTTCCCTTGAGGAAAGAGATTCTGGGTCAAATAGATGACGGACAGATTGCGATGATGGGACCCTTTGGTGAATAGGTCGGCGATTTTCAAATTGTCCTTGGCCGCACTCATCAGATCATCTAGCACTACCACGTTGGTCTGCTCGGGGTCAAAGTAATACGGTTCGTCTATGTCATGAGGAATCCCTGGGACGAAACTCACATTCTGTAATCGCGTAGTTTCGTAGGCGGGCTGCCATTGGCTATAACACCAAACAACGCGTGTCGGAGCTGGGGTTGCCACACCTTCCTCTAAGAACTTCATTACCCAGGACGTCTTTCCACATGCCGTAGGGCCGCTCACCGTCATCGTGTAGGGATGCTCTACTGCACTTGCTGGACCTATAGCGGGACTCGGTGGTGTCTCTTGGTTGTGTTTGCCTTGAATGTGCCTGATCATACTATCGCGCGCGGTGTAAAGGTTTCCACCGCGGTGGAAACCTTTGCGCGCCGGGTCAAAGGTCAGTTCCGGTCACGTGAACGGAAGCGGAAGTGACCTCACAGAGGTCGTATGCAAATGTCACTTACGAGATC
>JAVTVY010031704.1:0-134234 GCA_036873755.1 Hanleya hanleyi
AGTTTGTTAGAGATGAAAACTTTCTCCAAGTTTGGGTTGAGTATTTAAAGTCCTGTCCTGACAAACTGACCGCCTTCATTGAGAGTAAATCCTGGGATGGTAAGTGTGTATGGTCCTATGCTCTCACACTGTGGTGGTTTCTCCAGGGCGATCTTCGTGTTAGGTGTACATGTCTGAGGGACTCCAATAAAACTCTGGATCAGGCAGTGTCACGTGATGACATAGACGAGGTCACCAATCTGATGATGTCACACAAACTAACCGACCCTCAAATCTGTGCGGCTATCATCACCGCTTGTAAACACGGACGTATGAATGTGTTAGATATATTATTACAGGGAATAAACAATCTCCGAGCACGTGACGATACTACAGGTAGGGGACTGGGGGAAGCATGTTTGTATGGACACCGGGAGATAGTGGAGTATCTGTTGTCTCATGGGGCGGATATAAACCTCGCATCACGGGGGCGGACAGGTCTTCATCATGCTGCCTGGTATGGACGTACAGAGATAGTACAGATACTACTGGATCATGGGGCGGATATTAACATCAAAGACAGATACAGCTTTACCGCCCTGAATGTCGCTACACAATTCGGTCACACACAAATCGTGGATATGTTAGCTAAACATGGAGATGATATGAATACTTAGATATGGTCGCAGATCAGAATCTCACTGATAAACACATCCTGTTGTTGTTGTTGTCCAAAATTAAAAGTGTTCCAGGCTGGTTCGAGGGGAGTATTTTGTCATGTGTCCTAAATCAAAATGTTCCTTATCTTCTGTAAAATGGAAGTATACTTTCCATGTTCAATATGAATTTATGTGATAACCAATATTTTTACCACCTGTCAGCAGAATCTAATATGTAGATGTAACTTGTAATTCTTTAGTTTTTTTTTGTTTAGCATGACTGCCCGGTTGTTGGACACTTTTTATGAATAAGAGTCTGCAGTTCGGTCATGCAACCACGTATGGCCGAGAAAGTAACACTGGATAAAAGACTATATCTTTAGTGATAAATCGTCATAAAAAAATATTGAAGAAAAAATACGGGGAGAGAGTGGGAATAGATGAAACGCAGAGAACATTAACGGTATGAAAATGCAAGTTTGCGCCCAGTTATAGGACACTTTTTCAGTGATGGATTTATTTGAAATTATCAACTTACTGTCAAATTGTTTGTCCCACAGTCTTTAGTAAACCCCCAAAAAATATTTAAACATGAATCAGCACGGTAGCCCACAAATGAGTTTTGGAATGAGCGTCGAAGATTCAACCAGTCCCAAATTTTGCAGGTTTTGGGAATGTCCATTACCCTTGGCTGTCAATTAGTGCTATTGCCAGTGTGAGCCACATGTCATGCTATCGTAAACTGGCTGCTCTCCGGAATTGTTCTATTTTTAGACGGAGTGGTGGGGGAAAATATACATTGTCTGCCAAACGCCGGTCGCGTTGCACACTGAGATTCAGAATGAAGATTCTTTATATTTGTGGAAACATTTTCAGTTAAATTTCGTTGAATTTAATCAAACCTGCAATCAGGAATGAAACTGAGAAACTGGAGGAAATTCTGACGCATTTTTTTCATCCAAATTTGTGACACTATTTTCGACCCGCATGAGGGCTTAACGTGCACAAATTCCGTGAGCAAACATCAATTTATCAGAATGTCTTTGTAACTCAACTGTAAAATTAAATTTGTATTACAGCTGTCATGTAATATTCCCAGAAATTAGCCCCACTGGGTCTAGGTGTCCAATAATATGGCCTGTCCAATAACCGGGCAGTCATGCTAAAACATTTGCAGATGTCCTCTACATATAATGAGGATATAAAACATTAACATAAATGGTGATTCAGAAATATTTTGCAATGATTTAGAACATTTTGAAAACTCTTTACAATTGATCAGAAGATATAATTTGTGAATCACATTGTTAAGTTTGATATCCTCTTGTTTTTGTATATCAGAAAATGTTTCCAACTTCAGAATCACATCAAGATAGAGTTTTCAGACTCTGAAAAATTTAAATATTGCTTTATGATAAATATAATTCACGGTTCATATTTCGCATGGAAAAAGACATAAACATATACCTCCATCCTAAGGAACGTTTTGATATATGATATAAAATCAAATAAATATTTGATATCCAGATTATCATAGTTGACAATGTCGCTCCTGAACACAGGAGCAGGAAACATATACACAATCCGAAGTATTATTATAGCAGGAATATAACATCCACCTGAAGATACCGTCTTCCCTATCCCATGGATAACCTGTCTTCATTGTCATCTTGTCTCACAAAATTACACAGAATTGTAGACCTAACTGGATCTCCTGGGAACATTCCATCCGAATGAATTCAGGGAACTCACATATCACACATAAATTGAGTTGTTGAATCGTTGTTCCTCATCTAGTTTGTTTTCATCGACAATCGGCTGACATTATCTCCATCGGTTTGTCCTCTCTATATAGATTTTCGACTTGGCTTCCACGGTTCACTTCAAGCACAGGAGTTGATCTTAAAATATAAAGCAATAAAAAGTGTTAACAAGAATGGTGCACTAACCAATAATATATATATGGGCCATTTTCATGAAAATGTACAAGTAACGGTAAAGACAAATTCAAAATTACATTTGAGCAGTTTGGCTGCCAAAATGGAATTATTCAAGACCTTGTAGGCCACAAACACTTCCTATCAGCCAAGCTAGAGTCACTGTACTTAACCCCCGAAAATGACTGGAAAAGTTTTTCCCATGTTATTTTCAGGTGGTAACGGAAAAGAAATATTGGTAACGGTAAAGACATTGAATTCAGGACCATTTTCTTTTAATTAACCAGTTAGTTGTAGTTTCTTAATGAAAGTCAAGCTGCCTTTCTCTAAACATTCTTTTGATGTTTTTCAAGTTCCAGGAAAATTTATAAGCAGAATGTCACTTCAATTTTCTCAATAACTGTGTTAGTTGACCAAGATTTTTTTTTTGTATTTACCGTTACATTCCTGTCTTTACCCTTATGGCACCTATAACGGTAAAGACAAGTTTGAGTAACGGTAAAGACAGATTAAAGACAGCATGAGGCCAGCTGAACTGGAATAGTGTATCTTCCACGGTGAATTTATCTCTATATTCTCTTTCAGATTTCTTGTGCTTTGTTTGGTAACAATCATAAATAACTTAACTGATATAACTCAGTAGCGGTAAAGAAAGACAATAAGTGCGACACACACTTATTTTTTTACGGGGCTAGTCCCGTAGGGACTAATGGTCCTGTCTTAAAGTGAAGAAAACTTGAGCACCGGCTCTGTGTCTTGCTAACACAGAAAAAGATAGAGTTCTTGCACGACGAGAAAGAGGTCTGAAACTTCCTTCTTTAGAGTGTCCAGGTTTCTGTATTTTTAATGTTCGTGTATAGTTTCAGGTCTGATATCTTCAAATTACATTTGCATTTATCTAATTTTATGCGTGTATTTGTTAATTTTCCAGTGGCACTACTTTCCTACTCAAAATATGTCGTCTGCTAAACCACAGATTTTGAGAGGCGCATGTTGAGTGATTTTGTGGGGCTAACTCATTCTCATTAGAAAGCGTGTTCAAACAGTAATTTAGTATTAAATAATACCAGTATAGGTGTAATTCATTTTAGAAAACAATGGGATATTTCGCTTTGCCTGTATTCATTTACATTTTGATGAAATATGTGTGTTGAGTTACAGTTTCGAATTTTCACCATTTAATCTCACCCCTCAAGACCCTCTCCATTATCTTTTTATGGTAAGTTTCTAAAATCCAGTGGTGGTCCAATCATTTACGTAATAATTTTCCTGTATTCATAAATGTTTTTTCCACATTCTGCTTCTGAAATATTCATGGAAAGGTCTCTGCATATTACATGCACCCAATGTGTAAAACTATTTTTGTGCAGGAATGGTGACAGATGAGATAACGAATGATGTCCCTTGATTGAACAGGAATACAAAATTTTCAGCTATCTCAAAACATATATTTAAAGTGTTAACGTTGTTACACTCTTCTAGCGACTTTTAGAATTGTTGCTGGACAACCCAAACTGCTTGGTGGAGATTTGTGAGACTTTGTTTTTCCGAGTTTGCGACAAAAACTTGAAAAGTTGACAGAACATAAAATAGGTAACGGAAACTGGACACTCATTAACATGGCGGCAGTAGGAACTGCCCTGCACGTTCTTATGCTCATGTTGAGGTTTTACTCGTCCCTAATGAATGCCTCTGCTATGGAAGAGCCCAGAATATGTTTTAAATACAAACTAGATCCTGGTGGGGAATGTATAACAAATCATCACTCTGGAAAACTCAACTGTGGCACTATGTTGGTGTGGCCTGTGGTTTAGGCGAGCAACAACAACAACACCGGTCATACCAGGACATCATATCGTTGGACTTTGCCTGCGATGCGACCCAATGCCATTGTACATGTCTTTTTGTTATTGTGTCACCAAACTAGCTGGGGACATTGAAGTCAACCCAGGTCCAATTCGGAATCCGTGCAAAGTGTAAGGGAAATGTGTTGCAGCAGGATCCGAATTAGGAAATTTGTGATGACCTATTTTTTTTCATCAAAAAAAAAATCGCAGTTCAAATCTAACATCACCTGCTATTTATGAAGTTGGACAGCTATTTTTTTCTACTTGTGCAAATACACCAATAATGATAATACTGTATAAGGGCACACTGCCAATCTGCCATGTATCAATTTGTATCCGGGAATGAACAACCATTCAAATATTATTTTAATGAAATAATCCATCAGTCTGAAAGCTTCAAAATTAATTGGTTTACAATCAAGGCTCGAACTAGGGTAAAAAAATTACTGTCAATCCGGTACTTTGGATTTGTGGGCTTTTCGGACACAGAATGATCATCGGATAAGTTGACTCTTGTAGCGAATCCATGCATGCATACCACAAGTGCTTCTCTCTACCGTTCGATGTTCCACCCCAACCCGATATAGTTTAGGGTTGGGGGTGGAACATAGAACGGTAGATAGAAGCACCTGTGGTGCATGCTTCCAACTTTCATATGTCTGGCTAATATAATTTTGCTTTATGGATGTACGTATAACTCAGAAACTGTGATAGGTGAATATACATGATATAGGGTAAGGGAGCTAGGGCATTCCCATCACATTCAGCAACAACAATAAAAAAAACTCCTTAGCCGATGTTTTCGGGCTAGATGTACGTGATAAAATTAGACCCAGGGCAGGTGGCTGTCCCCTCTGCAGAGTGCGCCATTGACCTTTCGCCAGCGTCGATATAAACATGCAGCTTTTTTTATTCCATTACTGGTGACAATTTTGTTGGATAACTAAAGCTGGGTTCTTATGAATATCTTTGCACCAAAAATATGTCACATTCTAACTAGTAAGTCCCATTATTTCACACAAATGATGCACCCACCAAGAAAAAATCCACCATCATAAGTTTGTGGAGCAGTCGTTATCTACTGCTAATAAACGACTGCTAATATTGATTTCCTATGCAATGTTTGCCAGTGAACCACATCGTGAGGGAGAACAATAAGTGCTCCCTTGTCATGGCGCGCTGTTCAGTGCGGTCAGAAATTGCTCCACAACAAATGTTTACGGTAAGGAAACTGAATTTCACCAATTCTGACAAATAGTCGGAAAATCAACTCGTCGGAAAATACTATGTTTAGCAAATATC
Organism: Hanleya hanleyi; assembly: GCA_036873755.1. NCBI lineage: Eukaryota > Metazoa > Mollusca > Polyplacophora > Lepidopleurida > Hanleyidae > Hanleya > Hanleya hanleyi. The sequence goes on from JAVTVY010031704.1 coordinate 5,725, forward strand.
TGAATTGCTTCATGGAAATCCAAGCATTTGAAATGGTCGATAGCTTTTTCAATGGTGTAAATACGGATGTCGTCTGCTTCATTTGGTCGAGAGAAATGTGTGAAACTACAAATTGTATGGCTCTTCGCCATGGGACTGAACATCAAAGAGTTAGTGGAATTATTCCAACAGCCTATTTAACATTTAACTAGCCCCGTTTCAGTGCCTAAGGCTCTAGTTTCATTGTAGAAAACATGTTGAATAAATCCAATCTTTTTGTAATATTTTTCACGTATCATATGTTTTACATAATAGTATCCAACAGAAAGGTTCTTTTTATTAAATACTGTGTTGTTTAAAAATTATTAACTTTCAAACTGCATTTACAACGATAAGGGTAAAGACAAATTCATTTTCAGATCTGAAAAGTTAATCTTTTAAAGCAGTTATCTTTGCCAAAATATACATTTCACAATAGAGACAAACTATAAAATATTAATCATGTGGCACTTCCGGCAAATCTCTGGCTGTAAAATGTAAAATAAACAAAATGTAAAAATAAATTGTCTTTACCGTTATTTGTACATTTTCATGAAAATGGCGCATTTGAATTGAGAAATTTTATGTATATTCCCTTCTTTTGAAAATCAATTCAATTTATAAATCTTTTGGTAGACCTGTGCAAGTGCCTTTCAGAGAATTAGATGTAATGGTTGAATTTCTCATAAAACCCGGCATGTCTCTAAATCCCTGGTAAAATCATAGTAAAATATACAAATTACAATAGGATTTGAATTATAGGGAAAATGGGAAATTTTTAAAATCTCGTACAGGAATTATTTGAACCATCTTTTCTCAGAGCAGTGAAATTATGTAGTAAGCTTACACTTTGTGTATTGTTATTCTGAAATTTCAAGGGAATCTACTCAGAATCGAAGAAAATCTCCAATGCCTCAGATTTTTATGGCAAGCCGTTTCGATATTCGATTAGCGGTCTTCTGATGTGAAGCGGTGTAAGAAAAACATAACAAATAGCCTTCTTGACTTTCTGCATCATATATTCTGACTGCAGTTTCAAACTTTACGTTATTTCTCAAGGAAAGGATATGTGGTCTGTTTTGGCATTTATTTTTTTTATTTTTGATATCAAATATTAAATAAAAAAAATATTTATATAAAAAATAGAGTAATAAATACCGAAGCCATGTTTTGGATGAATTTTCATGAAAGTTCTGGATAGAATGCACAGATTCAGATGACGTGCGAAATGTTACTGCTCTGAGAAAAATATTGCCCAAAACCCGTTCTTTCGAAATGTGAGATATGTATATAAAATATAGATAAAATATAGGCCTAGCCTATTTAAAATGGACAATAAATCTAGCACGAACCAATTGTTTATGAGAAACGTAGCCAACGTAGCCAAAAATCTTCCTTCATTCACAGATTGAGAACATTTATGACCTATAGCCTAAACTGACAGGCGATTTAGTAAAAATGAATGAATGAATGAATTTAAATGCAACATACATGCGCGCTATGCAAAGTTCCCGACCAATCTTGTGAGTTCATGGGCATCGTCGGGATTTCTTGAGAGGAGGAAATTTCCAATGCTTGTTTATTAGACCAGTGCAGTACTGTGCTGTCCAATAACGTATACATACGGTTGGGCGCTAAAGGAGGAGGCGGGGGGGCTTGTCACGATCTTGGAGTTCATGATAATAACCATCAACAGTCAGCGTGGTTCTGCGGATCAAGACTATCGAAAAACAGCTCACTTCTCTCCTGTGTGACATCAACTTTTCCGGAGCTTTTGACTTTGTGATGCCTCGACCTTATCTAGCAGACGACACATATTCTAAAATTCCGAATTCTGCGCCTCAAGGTGAAAGGGAGAAAACCACACATTGTTCAGATCCATACTCTGTTGTTTTGTTATCTCTCTTTCGTTGCACCGGAAAGCCATGCGTCACTCACAGCTGACTCATGTGGCTGGTACGGCTCCCATAAAATTAACATTATGAAATACAAATACATGCCTCTACAGATAAATCAACACAAATAAAAATAAAGCATTAATTTTCGGTGCCCGATTTTCAAATATTGTCGGATGTTGTCTACGAGGTTCATATTCATTTTATCAAAATCAAATAAAATCAATTTATCAAGAAAAACGGGCGCCCGGCCACGTAGCATTGAATCCGTACCTTAGTTGTGCGGGTCGTTGACAGCTGATGGAACAGCTCATCAATTGTTATCCGCTCTCGTTTAACGAGAGTTGTCCCCGAGAGAATTTGGACGCACAGAATTTTAGGTTCCATAATCTGTCACAATTTGAGGACAAATGCCCAATCTCAGTAAACTCAGATATAATATCACGGAATATTATATCTGAATTCAGCCCTATATAAATCCCATGTGAATTTGAAACTACATTTGTTAGCCAATCAGGTGGCTAGCTTGTTGAAATCACGCCCACAGTAATTACACGCGGTAGCACGTGGACTAATATGTAAACATTATCGAGAAACAGTATTCAAATACGGCATCATTTCCAGACATAAACCATGAAGATCAAAGATTTTACTCCCGCCGAAAAGTCTGGCTTTGTTTGGGAGTAGAAAATATCAAAAGATTGTGCCGCGCGAAGATGTTAATCTCCGTGAAGTAAACGTCAATCATTATCAGAGAGAAAAGTCAGAAATTGTCGTGATTGGCTTATTATGGCATCTCGCAGAATATCGGCGAACATTTCGCAAGTTTTCATAGCGTTACGTCTAGATGGTATTCCCCTGATTTACCATCTTGGTTTACCTAGATTGAACAAATGCCCAGCGTCCAAGGATTAACCCCCAACAAATAATAATCAATAAAAATTCTCTGTATAGCGTATGTCGGAGAAATGTTGTTCTCTCTGTCTGTTAGTTTGTCCTTCGTTCTTTCCCTGATTCCCATCTGGTATATAATTGCCGTTAATTCTGAGGCAAAAGCTTCATCCCGGCGTACCGACAGGTGCATTGACGCGTGACTCGGCGAAAATTTGTGCTTCGCACATTTCCTCTACTGCCCGTGCATACAGCATAGGCCTTATTTTCAATCAATTATAACTGAACTTTTCGACAATAGTAGGATAATTTGATGCATATCATATTTATACCGATATCGAGAAATGCCCCCTATGTTGTAAGCATAGGCAGAACACAAATATACAAACACAGATATGAATCCGGGTGTCATTGCACTTGCCGTTGCGTCGGGGAGAACTGTTTTGTCTAGGGATTAACGACGGTTATCTGAATCGACTGAACAATGCTACCCATGCTGACCCATTCTTGATATGTTAGGATGTTGTAAGATTTGTTTCCCACTTTATCAAGTTCATGTACAGAATTTATAGTTGTACACTAGATACCGGCAAATGTCATTGATTTTCATTTTAATATAACTAGAATACGAGACGGTAATCACTCTGATCAACTGAGCTGATCAACCTTCACTATAATAGCATATCTCCGAGTGGGTACTGTATTTTATGCATGTTAGCAGTTTTAGGGTGGAAAACTGTATAGTTTTGTTTCATTCACGAACCGACTTGAATACCTACCGGTACGTTTGTTATTATTTTTACGTGAAACGTGATTTGTTCTGGTGGGCCGTGATCGACCTAAATTTCAATGAGGTCTGTAAAACTGATATTTACTGTGAACCGGGACCTCTGATTTATTCAAGAAAGAAAATGAGAACAAAACGGAGCTTCAATAGATTTCTAGCACGGATGGGACCTGGTTTTCTTGCTTTCGTCCATCTTCAAAATAGACCTATTACGTTGGTCACATTGAAAACAGGGAATCTTTCCACAAAACGTATCTGTATCGTATTCTGCAAAGATTGGATAAGAACCATCGTTCCTTCGCTGGTATATTAGCTTATCTAGCAAGCGTCAGATCCGACATTCAATATTCAACCTTCGTCCAAAAAAGCATTTCCGCGTCAATAATTGAATATTGAGTACCGTAGATTCGGGTCACACTGGCTCTTTTGTGTCTCACGCAGGACCCTTTGTTTTGCAACGGGGTTTGTATCTGCTCAGCTTTTCAAACGAAATATCAGCGGCCGAGGTTTAATAACCGATTAGTAATTTTGTGACCGAGTTCTCTTTCTCTTGAACATCTCGCCATGCACACGTCGGCATATACCTGCCTCAAGAGAAACACGTATTACGAATATTACAAATATCAAAGTACAGTAAATGAATTTGATGACAAAGCAGATGAAGTAAGATGTTAAGAAACGTCCGTATTTCTATTTTTACAGAGGAAAATGTCATCTTCTGGCAACTTACCGATTAGCTTATTGATATACATTTAGTAATGATACATGTCCTATTCAGGTAAAGTACTTGCTTATGGGCTTATTGCTGTACAGAATACTATAAATGTCATATTCAAGTAAATTTTGCCTCTGGGATTATTGCAGTGCAGAGTAACTATAAATGGCATATTCTGGTAAATTACCTGCCTCTGGGCTTATTGCTGTGCAGAGTAACTATAAATGTCATATTCTGGTAAATTACCTTCCTCTCGTTATATTTCTGTACAGAGTTATCAATGTCATATTCTGTTAAAATTACCTGCCTTCGGGCTTATTCATATAAAGAGTTAGCATAAATGTCATACCGGTATTCCAAAAAATTGTCTGACCCTTATTCATGCCTCAGAGTTTATTTCTGTACAGAGTAACTTCAGATGTCATATTGTGGTAAATTACTGGCTTGTTGTTGTATAGAATAACTATACATGTTATATTCTGGTATCTTAAATGTATCTGAGCTGATTTTGTCAGAGTAACTATAAATGTCATGTTCTAGTAAATTATCTTGTCTCTGGGCATTATTCATGTACAGTGTAATAATCAATGCCATGTACCGTACAGAGTAACTATGAATGTCATAGTGTGGTAAATTACCTGATTCTGTACTTATTTATGTATCGTGCAGAGTAACTATAAAAGTCATATTCTGGTAAATTACCTGCCTCTGAGTTTATTGGTGTACCATAACACTCTTACAAGGCTAATGTTGGATTTAACATCTAGAGTGTTGGAGGAGGGAAAGCACTTAGAAAGTGCTGTATTCACCACATTTAAGTGTGGGATATAACAGCTTAAAATGTTGCATTTGACACTTATATGTTATAAATACAACACTTTCTAAATGTTTTCCCTCCTCCAACACTCTAGATGTTAAATCTAACATCAGCATTTGAAGAGTAACTATAAAAGTCACGTTCTGGTAAATTACCTGCCTCTGAGTTTATTCTTGTGCCGTACAGAGTAACTATAAAAGTCATATTCTGGTAAATTACCTACCTCTTGATTGTATTCATGAACCATACAGAGTAACTATAAATGTCATAATCTGGTAAATTACCTGCCTCTGAGTTTATTTATGTACTGTACAGAGTAACTAAAAAAAAGTCATATTCTGATAATTTACCTGCCTTCATTCATGTACCGTACAGAGTAACTTTTGAAGTCATATTCTGGTAAGTTACCTGCCTTTATTCATGTACCGTACAGAGTAACTATAGAAGTCATATTCTGGTAAGTTAACTGCCTTTATTCATGTACCGTACAGAGTAACTATAGAAGTCATATTCTGGTGAGTTACCTCTCTTTATTCATGTACGGGACAGAGTAACTATAGAAGTCATATTCTGGTAAGTTACCTCCCTTTATTCATGTACCGTACAGAGTAACTATAGAAGTCATATTCTGATTGATTACCTGCCTCTGAATTTATTCGGACACAGAGTAACTAAAAATGATATAGGCTGGTAATTTACTAGCCTTTAGGTCTAATAGTATTCTTGTGTGGAGAAAGTTTTACTTGTGTGTTAATTAGAGAGAGAGAGAGAGAGAGAGAGAGAGAGAGAGAGAGGAATTAAGGTTTAACTTCGGTGAGTAAACGTGCGGAAGATCAGTGGATATGTTGGTCTAGAGAACTAATTGGTCATGATTACATGATGAGTCTAGAGGACTAGTCAGTCACGATTTCATGTTATTTATGGGTGAGAGAACGTACTGTAGAACAGTGGAGATGATGGGTATAGAGGACTCGTCAATCATGATTATATGTTACTTATGGGTGAGTGAACGTACGGTAAATCAGTGGAGATGATGGGTATAGAGGACTGGTCAGTCATGATTACATGTTACTTATGAATGTGGGAACCCTTATAAAAAAAAACCACGGTAAAAAGTATGGTAAAAAAACCACGGTTTTTTGGGACAGGTAATTACCATACAAATTACCGTGGTAATTACCATACAAAACCGTGGTAATTACCATACAAAACCGTGGTAATTACCATACAAATTACTGTGGTAATTATCCATACAAAACCGTGGTAATTACCATACAAATTACCGTGGTAATTACCATACAAAACCGTGGTAATTACCATACAAATTACCGTGGTAATTACCATACAAAACCGTGGTAATTACCATACAAATTACCGTGGTAATTACCATACAAAACCGTGGTAATTACCATACAAAACCGTGGTAATTACCATACAAATTACCGTGGTAATTACCATACAAAACCGTGGTAATTACCATACAAATTACCGTGGTAATTACCATACAAATTACCATACAAAACCGTGGTAATTACCATGGTAATTACCTGTCCCAAAAAACCGTGGTTTTTTTTACCATACTTTTACCATAGTTTTTAACCGTGTTATTCATCCAATCCTGGGATTCACCGTGGTATTTACCTTACTATTAACCTACAAATTACCATGGTATCTACAAACCATTCACCATAAATTACCAAATTATCATATTCTGCCTCATGCAATTAGCATACAATTTTTTTACCATACTTTTATCATGGCTTTTTAACCGTGGTAATCATCCAATCTTGGGATTCATTGTGGTATTTTACCTTACAATTAGTCAACAAATTACCATGGTATCTGAAACACACTCCCCATAAATTAACAAATTATCATATTTTGCGCCATGCAATTTTCTACAGACAATTGTTCAAAATCGAATATAATGGTCTCTAAAAGAACTATATCAGAATGAGTATTGTTAATGGTAAACTTTTAAGAAAATGATGGCTGTGTGGAGATAAAGTGGGGTTCCACAAACAATGAAACTGTGATTCTGCAACAGCAACTCTCGAATTCACTGCAAATGCAACTCATCGGATAAGAAAGTGCAGACTTATTTCCCAGGAACGAATAAAAGAAAAAATGGTTGGGTGAAGTTTCAACTGATTTAATGAAGCAAGACAAAATATTTATACAGTAAACATAATATATGTGAGTCGGTCTTTCCTTGTGTGTCTGTTTCCTATACTAAAGTAACAATCAATGTTATCCCCTCATTTCTTCAGCTGTCTTCATTTCAAATTCTTTGCAGCGTTGTTAAGTTTCTCTCGCATGAAGAACTTTATCTCCGACAATGTCTTCTGGTGGAATTGTTGCTGCACTGAATCTGAAAAAGAAAGAAATATATACTATAGATAAACTGCAGATATTATACCCCAAGCTGTAAACTGACCAACATAGAATTACATCTTTTAAAGGGAGGTGACTCAATTCTATGATGCGTGTCAAGTAACATAATACAGCGTATAAATAAAGTGGTACCACTGACTGAATAATCAACACAAGAGAATGTTCCTTATCATTTTAAGATGGCCACATCAACCAGGTCTACATCTTTCAAAGGGAGGTAACTCAAGTCTATGATATTTGTCAAGTAAAATAATACAGCTTATTATTAAAGTGGTAACATTGACTGAATAGTCAACAATAGAGATGGTTCAATATAATTGATGGGGACATAACCAGGTCTACAAAGATGGGAGCAGAGTAATAAACGCATAATGATTCTGAGGAAAAATTGTGGGACGGGGTGCGATGGTGTAACTCTTTCCAGGTTGCCATGAGTTCAAGTGTAGTTATAATGGACCCTATGCATATTACCAGTCTATGGAAATGGCCCCTACAAGGAACTGACATCAACTGAGAGAAGCTGATGTGCATATAGGCTTTATTCAGGTTGATTTTTTTATTGCCACCAATTAATTTTCACAAAAAGTGTCTGTTATACTTACTTGCAATCTCCCGGACATGACTGGGATCCATGCCTGGCTTTGCTTGAAGGCCCCCGGCTCGCTTCCCCCCGCCAACAGAATGCATGGATAGAAACTCGTCACGATACAGAGCTTGAAGGAGGGTGTTCATCATCTTCCTCGAGTCTTAAAATTCCAGAAGATATGGAAAACTGAAATGGCAAAATTTGATGCAATGGATTAGTCCCATCAATGCCTTTTATTTCAATTCAATTCTATGAAAATAATCTGTATGTATTTGATATGCACAGGGAAAACAATATCATATGTGATTCAATTTGCAAGTAACAAATAGCCGAGAATGGTCATGCTTATCAGTGTTGTGTGAAAAGAGAAGTGAAAATACAAAAAAAAAAACTGAAAAGACAAGATATGATGTAATACGACATTACGTTAGTCCCATGAATGAGACTTTTTAGGAAAATAAGTGGCAGATTTTATGTTGTATGCATAAGAAAACATTATCGCATCTCATTCAATGTTTAAGTAACAAATAGCAGACAATCTTCATGCTTATCAATGTTATGAAGCTTACATTTCCAAAATGTGAAAACAGCTTACCAAAGATTCTTCACCTGCCCCCGATGTGTCTTCCGTGGTCACCCATTCCATTCCATTCCATCTCTGGAAACATCGACAACGACTGGGCTGATGTCAGATGTTGTCGGGGAGGATGGTCTCACTGTGACACAGTGGTCGTCTTGGTGGTGGATCGTTGACTCACTGGGGCTTACAGTAGCGAGATGCTGGGTTGGCAGACTGGTTCGTTGTTGGGGCTGAAGTAAATCGGATAACTTTTCCACCAAGGATGGAAGACCTGAAAAGAGAAATATTCATGGTTTTATAATTTATATGCCATATGGGTACATTCCAAACTTAAAATCAATCAAGAGTTCAAACCAAGGCATAATGAGGTAAATATGCTGGATTCTATACCCCGGTTGCTATGGTTCACATGTAGAAATTAACGTTTCACAATATTACAATTATTAACATGTACAGTATGTCACTGAAGGTTTTGGAAATGGTTCTATTATTCATGTAGTCAAGTACCTGGCCTGTTATCTAATAAAAAAACCCAAATATTTGTGACATCAATTCTCTCTGTTCATGTCTTCTTACCAATGTTATGCATGCTGGTTTTCTCCTTATAAAATGGTGCAACCACTATATCATTATTTTCAAAACTTGATAATTATTATTCTGCAAGTTTCAGTCAAACAATTAGTCAAACAATCAAGAGATACAAAATGTTTTTACTAACATATAATTTTCATTTTTTAGAAGTTGTCGATATCATAGAACCATATTATAATCTCTATGTTTGCACATTTTTGGTGTTTAAGATACATGTTTCGCAATCAAGTTTCATTTATCAAGGGCGTAGACAAGTTGTGAAGTTTGGGGGGGCTTAGGGGGAGAGTCTGAGAGGGGGGTATCCCCCCTCGCAGCGTAGATTTTTTTTTGAAAATTGATGGTAAATTGACGCTCACTGGGGGCATTTGAGCGGTAAAAGTTGAACTCTTTTTTTGCGAAAATCTCTATATAACAGTGGCGATCACCGATATACAAGGTGAAATGATCGTTCAATCCGGGGTTTGCACTATATTAATTCAAGTTATTTCTTAGATAATACTGTTTTGCCTAGATAGCAGGGGCGGCGTTTTGATGCGTGGTTGACCGCATGAGTTATCAAAAATGTAAAGTTAGGGGTCCTTTCTTGGAATAGTAGCGAAAAGTATCCATATTCATCATATTTACACCAGTTAAATAGTGACTTTGTGTCTGGGTTAGATTTTTTACCTATATTTCTAGGGTTTCTCTGTGAAAATTATTCGAGAGTTCGTATCTCTCGTTTGTGAATAAATAAATACGGGACAAATGACTGGGATCTCAATTAAAAAAAAGTTTATGGTGAAAAAGTTATGAAAAAATCTTTTCAGCCAACGTGTTGACCTTTTTCGTCCAAATGGGCGATATTTGATTGAATTGGAGCACATTATTCGTTTCTCGGAGAAAATCACACGGGATCTTTGAGTCCGATATCGCCAAACTGTTGCGTTGTTCTCTGACCGATTGCAATTATTCTAGTCCTTCTGGTAAGCATTGTTGATTTTACTTCCCCTGTAATATGCATCAATTGATAAAGATATGTGACAAGCTAAACATTTACTTCTCTGCTATGTTTCCTTTTTGTTTCTTTCTTGCTTTCTTTCCTTTTTTCTCCCGTTTTGTTTTTTTTTTCTTTTCTTTTTGTTATTTTTTTTTTGACGGACGTCAATATTTGGGGGGGCTGAAGCCCCCCCAAGCCCCCCCTTGTCTACGCCCTTGTTTATAAACACAACCTTTGCCAATGCCGGCTTTGTGCACAATACAAAAATGTTGACTCAGCAAGTTTTTGTATCATAAAACAATTACATAGACAGACAAAATAAATACTCACTGCTAAATCTCAAAACTCGGGCTGCAACTTTCTGGACTTTGCCATTCTTCATTGGCCAGTTGACTTGACAATGACACACAGTGTCAATGCCCCAGGTATCGTTGTTCATATCATTGTTGTTGTTGAGCTTGAAGGGAGAAGTCGTAGATTTGTTGGATCGGTGGATAAATACTGTCTCATCGTTCGTTCATTGAATATTTAAATACCCTGGACATCTGGTTGATATCGTTGTCCAACCACAGGTGGCTAAAGCCAAACAAACATGCAGCAGTGAAAGAAAACATCAAGGTTTGCGGCATTTCCATAATCCGCCACCCCGGTCCGCTCGACGAGTAACACCATGAACACAACATGCATGCCAGGAAAGTTACACACTGCATGGATTTGAGATGCCCTGCACACATATTCATTGTTGAGCTACTCAGTTTAGTCGATCAAACGATCAACTTTGCTTGACCACACAGTAGGCCAGCTGGGTTACAGTGAAGAGTCAAAACAACGCGAATTTTCTCACACAAACCATGAAACAACAGTACACAACTGCCCGACATTTTAGCCTCGTTTCCGTCACGATGAGCGCGCCATCTATCGGCCAAATAAGAAAGACAACTCTTCTTTATAATTTACGGCCTGGCGGTGATTTATCAGAGCGAGTATTGTCATATGTATGAATATATCGGTTATTTAATAGATTGTTGTTTTATTTTTGATTGAAACTATATAATTCATCACATTATGAGCTGTATACGATCGGCATATATAGCATTCATCTGAATGCATGATTACTAACCAAACAAAAAGTCCTTTTTCAGCCGTAAGAAAAGGCAAGTTATGATCTTTAATTACAATGACAGTCTCCAAGCAGAGGTGTAAATGGTGTATTTTATTAAAGTGCCTATATGTGGTTCTGAAACGGAGAATATAACAAAGACTTACGAACGTCGTATGCATGCTCACGACTAGCTACAACATGTAACCTAGTGATGACGTTTATATTGACCTTATATTGTCACTAGGTTACAAGCCGCTGCAAACCACATTTGTCTTTTATTTTCCGTATGGTATAAAGAATCAAGTTACGGCAACATACCTATCATTTCTTGGTAGATGGTATCATTTCGAATAGCGGTGACACACTGCCCGCAAAATCCGCTGCCGATTTCATCGCATTTCAGTCAGTTTTTCCAGCAGCTCCCGCTTCGATCTGCAATTTGTCTTCCATGTTTCTTTTCGAAATGAACTGCGCATGCGCCAATGCCGTGACCTTTGTAAAACCGGAAAGCGTGGTAGCAGACGATTTTTAACTTGTCAAAGTTAAGCATGGATAATTGCATTAATTGTAACAAACCCTTTGTCAAGGGACATAAGGGCTACAATAGAGTGTCGTTAAAATCTCTCACATCTCCTAAAACAGTGAGAAAGTTTTACGAAGGTCACGGCATTGGCGCATGCGCAGTTCATTTCGAAAAGAAACATGGAAGACAAATTGCAGATCGAAGCGGGAGCTGCTGGAAAAACTGGCTGAAATGCGATGAAATCGGCAGCGGATTTTGCGGGCAGTGTGTCACCGCTATTCGAAATGATACCATCTACCAAGAAATGATAGGTATGTTGCCGTAACTTGATTCTTTATACCATACGGAAAATAAAAGACAAATGTGGTTTGGAGTGGCTTGTAACCTAGTGACAATATAAGGTCAATATAAACGTCATCACTAGGTTACATGTTGTAGCTAGCTCACGACGTGCCTTGCATTGTTGATGCGCCCATTTGAAACAGCAAGCAAATTTGATGGCAGTGGCACCATGTTGTTTTATCCACGATTAAGTCGGATGTACCGGTACATATGAAGTATCTTCATGGCTTATCGAACGGTGTCATTGTCTGCTTGTCTGCTAGCGCGAGCTAGTGTGATTAAGGTGTGAACTCAACAGGACGTTTTTACAGTCAATGTATGGTAGGAAAAAAACCTACGTTTTATCAGTGGTTTTACTGTGTGGATATATGGATATGTGAGCCATTATTTGTAATGGAATATGTATGTAAACCTATAGTTTGGCAATTTTGTGTGATATTTTGAAAGTAATAATTATGAAATAAAACTTTATTATTGTAAGAAACTCTTGTTTTCTACAAAGATCAACTTTTAGGGAACATTTCATAGAAACACAAATTGTCTCAGAAAAATGTATGGTACATACATGTGACACTAAATTGCTGGGTATTGTGAAGCTGAATTACCACGGTTCGTCTGATGTTTGATTTACTATTATGATTTGTTACCACGGATTTGAACAATGAAGTTTCACGGTCTACCATTGAACATCATAGTTGACCACGGTTCGTTGTATGGTAAAGCATGGTAAAATTGACCATACATTTTATTACCATATTTATTACCGTATGGATTCACGATACATTATCATGGATTTTCATGGTTCAGCCTGGAATACCATGGCTCACCACGGTTCGTTGTATGGTAAACCACGGTAAACTTTACCATACAATCTTTTACCACGGATTCACCATAAATTACCATGGATGTGCATGGTTCAGCCTGGAATACTGAGGTTCAACACGGTTCATTGTATGGTAAAGCAAGGTAAACTTTACCATACAATCTTTTACCATGGATTCACCATAAATTACCACGGATGTTCATGGTTCAGCCTGGAATACCGTGGTTCACCACGGTTCGTTGTATGGTAAACCACGGTACACTTTACCATACAATCTTTTACCTCGGATTTACCATACATTACCATGGATGTTCATGGTTCAGCCTGGAATACCGTGGTTCACCACGGTTCGTTGTATGGTAAACCACGGTAAACTTTACCATACAATATTTTACCTCGGATTTACCATACATTACCATACAGAACCGTGGTTTACCATGCATTACCATACTTTACCCTATGGTAATGTATGGTAAACCACGGGTTTTTTTTATAAGGGATGCGTTGGTCGTTCATCCCACCTTGCGCTGTATCAATAATAGCACCGACATTGGCTTGGCGTAACGCTTCGACTAGAGTATCCTCGTTGTCGGGTTCAAACACGTTGGACTCTGCAGTGCTCATGGTGAAATGAGGGGACTGGTGCCGTGTGGTCTATTTATAGTGAGACGCTTTTGATCTTAATGATGCGTTCGAACAAGTGTTTCTTTTGTGCTATTGCCCTGGCATACGCCGCATTCCAGTTCATGCCTGAGGTTTTCAACATCGTCGCTGTTCTTTCGATTTCCATATGGACTGGCTCCTTGTCCAGCAAATTTATATGGGTCAGGAGGTGGGCATACTGCTGACGTAAAGCCTGTGGTAGTCTGGGTGCCAGTGTACTATGGGCTAACGCTGCGGCTTCCTCTTTCGAATACCCTTTGCGGTGAAAGTTGTTTCCTGTGGCCTCCAACATCTCACCCAGCTCTGCGTCCATACTTTCTTTGAACAAATCCTTCCATAGTCTCCAGTTCGCATTATGTTCATTCCCTTGTACGGGTTTGGGTTGGTCCTGTGAGGTTGGGTGATATTCCGGCGGTATGAAGGGCACTTGCTGTACGAGGGCGGGTTGCTGTTGGTGAACGGGTGCTGGATGGTGTAGTAGACGTTGCGGTGATGCCTCGCCGGGTAACAGGTGGGTGGTCAGCCGACGATCTTCGGGGGTATGGGCTTTTAAATCTACGAACAGGTAGCCATACGGACGACTTGTCGCTCCTTGAAACGCCTGCATGAAATGGTCGATGTTCTGAGGATAAATTCGACTACCAAACACACGGATTTGTGCTCTGTCGATGGGATTGGAGAACAACACAACGTATTGGCAGTTCAAGGCAATATCTCTGGACGCCTTCCCTGAGGAAAGAGATTTTGGGTCAAATAAATGACGGACAGGTTCCGATGATGGGATCCGTTGGTAACAAGTCGGTGATTTTTGAATTGTCCTTGGCCGCACTCATTAGGTCATCGAGCACTACCACGTTGGTCTACTCGGAATCGAAGTAATACGGTTCGTCTATGTCGTGAGGAATCCCTGGGACGAAACTCACTTTCTGTAACCTTGTAGTTTCGTAGGCGGGTTGTCATTGGCTATAACACCAGACAACGCGTGTGTAACGGATGGGCCCTTCCTCTAAGAACTTCATCACCCAGGACATCTTTCCACACCCCGTAGGGTTGCTCACCGTCATGGTATAGGGATGTTCCACTCTACTTGGTGCACCTATAGCGGGACTCGGTGGTGTCTCTTGTCTATGCATTAGACGCATATGTCTGAGCATATTGTCGCGACGAGAGAAGGTTCTCTGACAGAACGTACATGTACTCGACATGGTGCCCGGTCAGCGGGTGGATACAGACTGAGGCTAATGGTGTACAAACGACCTTATATGACCACTCACTCACTCACTCACTATCTCACTCACTCACCATTATTACTGCGTCCATGCGTTAAGACGGGCGTTAGCACTCTCACTCGCTCACTGACTCCCTCACTTACTCACTCACTCCTCGCATGTTCCACGGATGTAACAACCGGGATGTTGAAGAGGACTCGGATGTAAAACCAGGGTCCCCGGATGTGAAACATGTGAAACCCACTGGGAAACCCAATTCTCGGGGATGGAGTAGTCGCGAGCTCGGAGTTCGGGGATGGAGTAGTCGGGAGCTGGGAGCTCGAGGATAGGGCAGGCGGGAGCTCGGAGGCCCAAAATTGTTACTTTCTATACCACTCGTAAACGACCTTATATGGCGGTACCGTCCTGCAAAATGAACCCCTTTTATAGGGAAAACATTGACACTGAGCTATTTATAAAACTTGGCTCCCAGCCAATGGGCTTTCGCCCAATATAAATCTTGGCACCCAGCCAATGCTGATGCAATTCGGTACGTACAGACCATACAGGATGGAGAAAGGCTATCTATTGGTACGGAAAGGGCCGAACATGGCCGGAGATGACCGGCGCCACCGGGGCGCCACCAATTCACGTGACAACTTCCGGTGATCCCGGGCGCAGCCGGAGAAAACCCGCGCGCGCGCGTGGCCGGAGAAATTCCGCGCGCTGAGTGCTCGCGCAGGGTCAGGCGGGCCAGGGAACTCCCCGTGGGAAAGTGGAACTCTTTTGTGTTCGGATGTAGTTTTAGTGAAACCGGAAGTGACGTCAATACCCCATGCCGTCGGATGCTCCTCCACGCATGCTTCAACATAAGACCTCCTACGACTCCATCGGACCCAAAATGTCTATTCCCATGCCCTTTTCCCACAATTCCCTGCTTGCGTATGCGCACAATCACGATATTCCTACCCCATATCCACCCAGTCGGATGCTCCCTCACGCATGCTTCACAACGATACCTCGCTCGACCCCATCAGACCACTAGCGGCCCCACTCGATCCCAAAACGTTCCTTCCAATGCCCTTTTCCCACAATTTCCTGTCTGCGCATGCGCAGAATGACGTCAGTTGCACGTGACACCAATCACCTCGGATGCTCCTTCAGGAATGCTTCACATTGATACCTCACTCGACTTCATGGGACCAATAATGGCCCACCTGGACCCCAAAACGTCTATTTCCATACACTTTGTCTACCGCGCATCTGCAGAATGATGTCAGTCCCACGTCCCACCCAGCTCTTCGGATGCTCCTTCACGAAGGCTTCACATTGATACCTCACTCGGCCCCATCGGAGCAATAGTGGCCCACCTAGACCCCAAAACGTCTATTTCCATACTCTCTGTCTACTGCGCATGCGCAGAATTACGACAGATGCATGTGACATCCCACCCCTCGGATGCCCCTTCACGAAGGCTTCACATTGATACCTGATACGACTCCATCGGACCAATAGTGGCCACCTAGACCCCAAAACATCTACTTCCATAACCTTGGTCTACCGCCCATGCGCAGAATGACGATATTTCAACCCCACACCCAGCCTATCAGATGCTCCTTCACGAATGCTTCACAGTGATACCTCATACGACTCCACCGGCCCGTTAGGGGCTCCCCTAGATCACAAAACGTCTATTCCATACACTTGGTCTACCGCGCATGAGCAGAATGACGATATTCCAACCCCAAACCCACCCCATCGGATGCCCCCTCACACATGCTTCACATTGATACTTCACTCAACTCCATCGGACCATTAGTGGCCCACCTAGACCCCAAAACGTATATTTCCATATCCTTGGTCTACCGCGCATGCGCAGCATGACGATATTTCAACCCCACACCCAGCCCATCAGATGCCCCTTCACGAATGCTTCACATTGATACCTCATACGACTCAATCGGACCGTCCATACCCCATACAGGCATTTTCCCGTATAGATTTAATATGCAAATATTCCAATCAGGGACGATAACCCGGAATTCACCAAAAATCACAAAAGTGCATCAAGAGTTACCTCCCCATTGAAACTCTTCTGTGTTGGAGGTAGTTTTCCTCCCCATCGATCACATGATCGTCACGTGACCAAGTACACCCTTAAATTTTACACAGGGAACAAATAATGAGATCAATAATGCCTTAGATGCACTTTCTATACTACTCAGACCAACAGATGGTTTGATTTCATAGACCATTAATCACCGATCTCCATGGAAACCCCGCCAAATTTAAAGGAGGAATGCTAGCATATGACCAGATTTTAAATTTTAACCACCACCACCATGCAGTAGAAGTATTTTCTTTAGCTGCAGTTTTGGATATTCCACATTGGATATAGCCTAAAATGCTCAACCATAATTGAAGAACACATGATATACTGGTGTGAGGTTTTTAGATGGCAGAAACATGGAAAGACAAGTTATTTGTAGTGAATTCTTTGATGTGAGGAATACACAATTTGCACAGTTCTTGGTCAGGACAGGGTCACACCACTCCAGAGACAATGGATCACAGTGTATTTCCACATAAATCTACTATATAAATCTAAATATTAAGATTTGATGGTAAGTCTTTCATTCTGTGAATTACTCACTAGCTTGAAGATCACTTATACAGTTTGAAAATTGCCCTTATACACTTTGGATGCACTCTGAATATATTGAAATTTTAGCATTTATTACATGTATGTATAATTTAAGTATTCCCAGTTGCATTTACAATGTATTAATGAATTCATTAATGGTCAGCTTCAGGTCACTGACAAAGTTACATGTACTTGTAGTTACTTGAAATGTTTATGTCGGACAATTTTGCTCTTCAGAAGATTTGGACTGTACTGTATTAGCAAAATTCATACAACCTCTATATGTACATCTGTAGCTTACAATGTACTTTACATTTGCCCATTTAAAATGTCAGTCATTTGATTTATGTGATTGCTAGTGTACAAGAGCTTTTGAATGCATGCGTGCGGAATGCGTGCGGAATGCATGCAGAATGCATTCATGCTGATCATTCAATTAGTAATGCCATGCGATCATTATGGCTTCCGCATGCATTCAAGATGAGGAGCGCTTCTGATCATTATGCCTTCTACACTTGGAAGGCAAAATGATCGCATAATATGTTCAGCAACATGAAACAAACGATCACTCGAGTGCATAATCATGGAGGTTCCAATTTAATGCATGCGGATTGCAATCACACAAAAGCTGTAGGAATGCATTCCGCACGCGTTCCGAGAGCTAACTTTTTTTGGGTAGGGCAGGTCCCCGATCTTTCATATAGGTTCCAGGAAACAACGGATAAGAATAGAGTTTCTGGTACAACAATGAATCTATACGGGCACTTTTCAGTAATATTGAGGCAAGAACATTAGAATCTTGCATAAGATTCGGAGACTGGATTTATTTCTTAGCATTGATTTTCTCTGGATAATCACAGACTCGATTTGTTAGCATGAATGTCCTCTGGATATTCACATACTAAATTTCCTAACATTGATGTTCTCTGGGTTTCCAAATGTTGATGTTCTCTGGATATTCACAGATTAGATTTCCCAGCAAGAAATTATCTAGATACTCGCATACTAGATTTGCAAATATTGATATTCTCTGAATATACGCAGACTAGATTTTGATGCAGTGATGTTCTTCGGAAAGGACCTCGAACGTTAAGGTGGACAAACCGCCCCAGGTGAGGTACGACTATAGATGAAAAATGAAACTTAAAATATGAAATGCTCGCCTCGATTAGCATAAACTATGGCATTTTTTAAAACTCTCTTTGAAATATTGGGAGCATGAGTGCCATGGTTTTTCAACAAGAGCTCTCCAAAGTAGTAGGTTTGTGTGAAATTGACAGTTTTTGGTTAAAAAGCACGGTTTGCCTATCTGTAAATATATGAAGATAAACTATAACCACAAAAATATTCACACATATCAGTTCTCTTTTGAATCCCTAGTTGTTCAATAAAGCACGTTTTCGTTATCGTTTATCTTCATATAAAAATTTAAATTTTATGGAATATTGTTTTCTGGTCATTTGGTGTTCAATTTCAAATACGATAATTGGAGCAACGTTATATGTCCGAGTATGACCTGGCAGAATGGATAGAGTCGCGAGAAAAGTTAACGTTTTGACTAAATGATCTGCTGGTTCGAATCCCAAAATATTCGTCCAAAATCTTTCAATAGATTTATGCATTTTTTTCACCATAACTACAATATAAATGAGAATATTTGTTAGTAGAAAGAATGAGTGGAAATGGTCTATATCTCAAGATATAATATTCAACAAATGTTGCGAAGTTTTCACTTCCCATGCATGCTAGCTTTGCCCGCGTGATTAGAGAATTGCACACAACAATATCTGGACTGATTTGATCAACTTATAGTATTTAGTAGTATCAGAAGTGGTCTCAGGGAACTAGTTCTGTGCGTTGAATTCTTACATGAATATTATATATATTTGTCCGGGATGAAGAATATTTACTACCATTTGGAATGTAGGCGATATCAACAATGGGCTTGCTATCAAGGCCAAATGAGAATATTATCTGCTGATCAATCATAATGGGTAAATAGATAAATGCAGTTTACGGCCATAGCGCATCTATTTTAATCCTTACCGAAAACACTTCTACCATCAGTAAAGACGTGTCGCATGTGCAGCTGGTGGTCAGCGTAAACCCAGAAGGATCTTTCGGTCAAATGAAACTGGTCGTGCAACAGTTACTATTGGCACGATGAACTAATAGCATATATATTGACAACTTTAAACATTGCTGATTACCATTATTCACCACATTGTGCGTGGTTGCCAGTCGAACGCCATATAGGATGCTCGTCACCTACCGCACAGGAGGGGTTATTTACAGTTTTTTGCACACGACAAAACAAAAAAATGATCCTACGAGAGTTGTCGTTGGTTCTCTTAAAAAAATGAGACTTGAGGGCCCTCAATTTAGCGAGTGACGAGTAAAATCTATTCATTTCATTTCCGTATTAAACTTTTTAGCCCACCATCACCAGATGGTGGGCTGTTCAAATCGCTTTTTGTCCGTGGTCCGTCGTCCGTCCGTCGTCCGTCGTCCGTCCGTCGTCCGTCCGTAAACAATTTCTTGTTATCGCGATTTCTCAGGAACTACTGCATGGATCTTTCTCAAATTTGCTACACAGGTTCCCCTTGGGGTCTAGTTGTGCAAGATACCTTTTCTGGTCCGATTCGAAAATTCAATATGGCCACAAGTCGGCCATCTTGGATTTCCCCATGAAACCTTGTTATCGCGATTTCTCAGGAACTATTGCATGGATCTTTCTCAAATTTGGTACACATGTTCCCCTTGGGGTCTAGTTGTGCAAGATACCTTTTCTGGTCCGATTCGAAAATCCAATATGGCCACAAGGCCGCCATCTTGGATTTCCCAATGAAACCTTGTTTTCGCGATTTTTCAGGAACTACTGCATGGATCTTTCTCAAATTTGGTACACATGTTCCCCTTGGGGTCTAGTTGTGCAAGATACCTTTTCTGGTCCGATTCGAAAATCCAATATGGCTACCAGGCAGCCATCTTGGATTTCCCCCATGAAACTTCGTCATTGTCATTTCTCAGGAAGTATTGCATGGATCTTTCTCAAATTTGGTACACAGGTTCCCCTTAGGGTCTAGTTGTGCAAGATACCTTTTTTAGTCCGAATCGAAAATCCAATATGGCCACCAGGCGGCCATCTTAGATTTCCCCATGAAACTTTGTTATCGTGATTTCTCAGAAAGTATTGCCTGGATCTTTCTCAAATTCGGTACACAGGTTTCCCTTGGGGTCTAGTTGTGCATGATACCTTTTCTGGTTCGATTCGAAATTCCAATATGGTCACAAGGCGGCCATCTTGGATTTCCCCATGAAACCTTATTGTCATTTCTCAGAAAGTATTGCATGGATCTTTCTCAAATTTGATACACAGGTTCCCCTTGGGGTCTAGTTGTGCAAGATACTTTTTCTGGTCCGATTCGAAAATCCAATATGGCCACAAGGCGGCCATCTTGGATTTCCCCATGAAACCTTGTTATTGCTTTTTGTTGGGAACTACTACATGGATCTTCCTCAAATTCGGTACACAGGTTCCCCTTGGGGTCTAGTTATGCAACATACTTTTTCTGGTCCGATTCGAAAATCCAATATGGCCACCAGGCAGCCATCTTGGATTTCCCCGTGAAACCTTTTTATCGCTATTTCTCAGGAACTACTACATGGATCTTTCTCAAATTTGGTACACAGGTTCCCTTTGGGGTCTAGTTGTGCAAGATACCTTTTTTGGTCCGATTCGAAAATCTAATATGGCCACAAAGCAGCCATGTTGGATTTCCCCATGAAACTTTGTTATTGCGATTTCTCAGGAACTACTGCATGAATCTTTGTCAAATTTGGTACACAAGTTCCCCTTGTGATCTAGTTGTGCAAGATACCTCTTTCTTTCCGATTTGAAAATCCAATATGGCCACCAGGCGGCCATCTTGGATCTCCCCATGCAACTTTGTTATCATGATTTCTCAGAAAGTACTGCATGGATCTTTCTCAAATTTGGTACCTAGGTTCCCGTTGGGGTCTAGTTGTGCAAAATACCCTTTCCTCGTCCGATTCGAAAATCCAATTTGGCCACCAGGTGCCCATCTTGGATTTCCTCTTGAAACATAGTTATCGTGAATTCTCAGGAACTACTTCATGGATCTTTTTTCTTTCTTTTTTTTTTTTATTAAGCCCTGGAACAGGCCACTGGGCATTTATTTACAATGACCACGATTTTACATATCCTTACACGCCCACATGGTCGAGGGTTTAGGATTTTTTCAATACACATGTTCGTACGGGATTTCTGTTCCAGAGCCAGACAAACACATATATATACATAGAAAAGTTTAACTAGAACATTTTTCATGCTGACAGGACAACAAACACACAGAAACACACACACGTGCCGCTGCTTCCACAAACACAAATAAACAAATTTTGGAAGAAACAACTTTTTACCATACGCTATCTCCACCGAACTGATAAAAATATAAGAAAAAGATTTATTAAGTCAATTATTCATAAGATATCAAAAAGGTTAGTACTGCTTAGTGGTTACGCCAGGGGACCCCACTTCTGAGCGAAGATAGAGATATTCTTATTTTTTGTATAGATATACCTCTCAATATCTCTGGTTCTGATCACAGTGTCCCTTAAACCATCGAAAGCAGGCTTCAGATTGTTATATCTACATCTGTATATATATTGTTTATCAAGTAACAGCAGGTGATCTTTAAGAACAGAACCTGTATTACCCAGGATTACTTGGGATCCGGACGGCTCCTTCATTTGAATTTCTACTTCATTTGACCATGTATGAAGATTGCTCCAAATTGCTTTCGAATAAATACATTCATAAAACAAATGC
The DNA here is from genome assembly GCA_036873755.1 of Hanleya hanleyi. NCBI lineage: Eukaryota > Metazoa > Mollusca > Polyplacophora > Lepidopleurida > Hanleyidae > Hanleya > Hanleya hanleyi. Next base: position 28,132 of record JAVTVY010031704.1, read on the forward strand.
AGGATGCTTTCTTTCTCTTGGTTACAGGAGGTACACATATCGGTATCAGTTTTACCCCATAATTTTAAAAGAGAAATGGTTACAAGTATTCTGTGAATGATTTGATATTGAAAGTATTGTTGGGTGATGTCCATTGAGGTACTATAAATGCAGCTGTATATCGAAGTCCAAGGCAATTCTTTTGAATTTAGTTCATCTTCCCATTTCTCCTGATTTCGTTGCGGTTTGATTTCAATCTTTTTAATAAGTATACTGTAAATAAATTTTAAGCATGTTTGATTCATTAATCGTCTGAATACTTCTCGTTGATTCCTAATATTTTTGATAAAAGTACCGTTTTTTATATTTCTACGTTTTTCATTCGATATATTGTGAATTATTGCACAATGAAGGATGAAATAGATAGGTTTGATTTCAAATTTAGTCTGGAATTCATTGAATTTTAATGGATCTTTCTGTAATTTTGTACACAAGTCCCACATGGGGCCTAGTTGTGCAAAATACCATTTTTGGTCCGATTTGAAAATCCAAGTTACGCTCCAAATTAATGCGGCATTCCTGAGTTGTGACGTTGCATCACACGAGTCGGCGGATCAAACGTTGGGACATATTCTAAAAAGTGACTATAGAGAATATCCATACATTCACCTTCCATATCAAGAAGTTCCAATAATTCGGAATTAAAATGTATTTCTTCAAATTTTAAATCAGTTTTCTTTAGTCCAGTGAACTGCCCCACTGTTTCGTCTGCCGACGGGTCGGCTACATGAAGGGACGTCACTCTTGTGACACAACGTTACAACTCGACAACTGTAGACTTCTGCGTGTTTCATCAGGATTCAGACACTTTCGAAGTTTCAACATTACTGCGCGGATCCCTTCAGTATTAAGTATTGTACCATCTTACTGTTTTCGAGCATGGTATCTTTAAAAGAGATATCTCAAACTAGCCCAGTAAACGGAACAGAATTCATTCCTAATTATAAAATATTAAGTATGTTTCATAGTTCATGCCAAAGAGTCGAGGAGATTTGTCTTCGCTTCCAGTACCCAATGATGACACGTGCAACGTGCAAAAAAAAACTACGAAACGAAGACGAAAGATCCTACGGACATTCACTTTTAGACTAACTTTTCTCTTGTACTATAACAACCGACATAAGTACAGTTTCTAGAAATCTTGAAACTCCTTAAACTTAGAAAGATGATATCGTGTTGTTTTCCAGTGTTCCTTTTTCGATCAGATTCGAAATTCTGTAAACAAAATTACAAATCAATCGTTTGTTCTTAGTAACAATGGACAAAAAGATCCTCTTGTCATTAGCTTACAATTATCGGACAATGGTGGGCGCCAAGATCCTTCAGGATCTCTCGTTATTGATGCAATTAACGGAATTAACGTAACACGGAAGGCACGAAGATATCATATAACAACATCAATTTAATAACGCCTTCCAGCTTAGGGCAGCATGGTTTGTACCATGTTTGTCTTGCACAGGAGGTAGATTAAAGTGCCAAACAAATAGGCTCTCTGACGATCCATTGTGATCACCAGTGTCTGTAGAGCCTAATTTTCAAAATTCGAAATTCAATTTTTTTTGTAGTTTTGGTTGGGTTTTTGTTAGGGTTGGGATTTTGCTGGGATATGTTTGTTTGGGTCATCGTCGCCGTGTGACCAATCAGGTTAGGTGCGACGTTAAACTTCAACAACCAACCAATCAATTTAATAACAGGGAAAAGGGTGTAAAACCACGAGTAAAATATGCTTGGCCTTGCAAACCTCGCTCTTGGCGGTCAACCCGAATCCATTCAATTCCACTGGAGTCACGTGACACGCTGTGAATGGACTGCTCGCCGGGGCCGTTTGTCCATCTTATCGTACGAGGTCCTTTGCAGACCGGATTTTCTAGCATTTGTGTTCTCTGGATATTCGCAGCCTAGATTTCTTAGCTTGAAGTTCTCTGGATATTCACGAACTAGATTTCCTAGAATATGTGTTCTGTTGACATTCACAGAGTAGATGTCCTAGCTATAAGCTTTCTGGATACTCGCAGACTAGACATGCTAGATTTTCATGCATTGATGTTCTCTGGATATTTACAGTCTAAATATTCCAATACACTTTATCGTCTTTATCTCATCTCGACATATGCATTCAACTTCCTCCGCCACTGATTCCATGTCAGCGAATTATGGATCTGTAGATGACATGAGACATTTCCCAGATTAACGATCTCATAGTAGTTGCATTTTACAGGAAAAGCAATACATTAGTGATCATAAAACTAGTCGTCTCCTTGTTTGTATTCATGGAATCAAGTCCAAGTGAGATTAACATTCTGCTGCAATTCTGGATCGAAGGTCTTGAATAAAATTAACAAACCAAGTAAGTAACTCACTTCTCGGTACATGTATTTGCAGATCAGCAACAAAAGTCCGCCCATATCCAGTGATGTCGCACGAGTCATATGTGAGTACTTTACAAACTTTACTTACTTATACATGTAGAATAATGATAATGCAATCATAAAAAAAATAACGACCAAAAATAAACAATTTTTCGATAAATAATTGACCACATATAACCAGTTACGTTTCTGTATAATTCATCCATGTTCCAGACAGGTAAAAGCAGTGCGTGAGTGAGTATGATTTAACGTCGCTTTCAACAATCTTTCAGTCATATCAGGATGTTCAGGTCCTATTCCTTTCACACCCAGAATCCCCATGGTAAAGGTAATTTCTACACCCAGAACCCCATGGCTGCATGCCCCAGTTAATCGCCTCTTATCACAAGCTGTCTGAGGAGCTGCTGCCCTTATATTCTTGCCATGACCTGGGTTGACCACAATGACATCATTCAAACAGGATCAGTGCGTGGAGAGTGGAACGATGAGAGATCATTCAATTTCTATGGCCTGTGCAAATGAACACTCGCAACCAAGGCATGACACGCAGAGAAAAATCCACGGAAATTAATTTGGATAACATGATAAAACATACTGGTCAGTGATATGGATGTGAGGATAATTTGACAAAGGTGTTACGTTGGAATCACAGTATCAAATCAGATTTGGTGGAAGCGTGTCAGCTAAACGTAGAATCACATGTAGAATATTTCATACATTTGTACACAAATATAACTGAAACAGTCCGAACTATGTACATGTACAGTGTACTGTAGGTATGCTGAACAAAAATCAGTTCACTGGTGACTCACTGAAATTGTTTAAATAAATTTTCATGTGCCCGTGGAAGTTAACAAAACAAATTCAATATAAATGTTGAATCAATCTAGTGTTTGCACAATATTCAAGTTAATCCTTTAACAATACAGCCATGATAACCGTGCCGTTAACACGGGCAGGTACACTGAGACAGCGGTAAACAACAGTCCGTTCAACCACAGTCTTGCCTATAACATATGGAAGGTTATTTAACAAAATTGACAACTGATATCAGACAAATCCGTTACTTGAAAATCCACGGAAATTAATTTGGATAACATGATACTGGTCAGTGATATGGATTCGAGGATAATTCGACAAAGCTGTTACGTTGGAACCCGGGAACCACACGGGTGGGGTCCTATTACTTTTCACACCCGGGAACCTCGCAGGTGACTAAGTCGCCTCTTACGACAAGCTCTCTGAGGAGCTGAGGCTTATTCTTACCATGACCTGCGGTGTGCACAACGACATCCCATGTTAATCCCCGGAAGCCCCACGGGGCCAGTCCTAGAGGAGTGAGTGAATATGATTTAATACCGCTTTCCTAGAGGAATAATGACACTTATCAAACTTGGGCTTGTGACAACGTCATTAGACGGATTAATTAAGTGACTGTTATTTAACATACATGTCACTATTTAGGGGTCAAAGTGTTCGGCCGTTCACTCGTTTTACTACCAAAAAAAATCTGCTGATGAGTAAAATTGATGCCCATGTCATCCTCCTGGCACGAAGGTGAGTCTCACAAAACTCCTCGGCTTTCCCCATTGAAGCAATTGAGTAATATACTGAAAATGGGCAAAATAATATGGCTATACTAATCATCCAGAATTGTCCTTTTTTTAGAGAATTTCATCAATTCTGCGATAGCAGCTACATTCAAGAATAGATGTCACAAAATCATATCCAGATTAATACACAACAAATGGTCTTAACTCTGTAAAATAAGGGCCGAGACAAATATTTTTTTGTAGGCTTGTACATTGTAGAATAAAGTGGATAAATAAGTTTCCAAACTTTACATGTAGCAGCTGTACCGAACACAGTTTTTCAGATATAACTGGTTACATTCCAGCATATCCAAGATTAGTACACGCGAAAAGGGGCATAACTTCATATAATAAGGGCCGAGACTATTTCATTTTTCGCTTCTAGAATAAAACTAGATAAATAAGTTTCCATAATTTAGCAGCTGTGCTGAACACAGATCTGCAGATATAACATGTACATTCCACTATACAGATCACAAAATCGGAGATTAGTACATCCAAAAGGGGCATAACTCCATAAAATATCAGCCGAGACAACACATTTTTGTATAGGCATCTAGACTACAGGCCCCTAGTCAGGAATCCAAAGGGGCATGGGGGAAAGAGAGTCCAGCCACTGAAGCCAATAATTTTAATATTATTTTGTATTTGTAAATTATTTTAATATGTTTCTTTAGTTATGAGAATTCTTTGTTTTAAAACAGTCGGCATGAATAGCCTCCATGGGCTAATGTTATATGTTTGTAAACCCGACTCTAAATAAAGCTTATCTTATCTTATCTTAAGCCGGGGGTCCACCAGAGACCCCGCAGTGCTCTGAGAGCCATTGGAGGCAATTTTGGGGCTCATATTTTGACTCCTCCATTAAACTGAACTATCATGGTATTCCTTGGGTAATTTCCTAACACAACAACCACAGTTGCCTGGCTTGTGGGATATCTGATGGAAGATTTTTTTTAAGTCTATTGAAATTTCCTCTCTTTTTCTGTGTCATAGAGATCAGCTTCTAGAAGAAAGTTAAAAACTGTTGTAAGATTAGGTTTGTTCAGCTTCACATCAATGGGAATGACCTCATTTGAGTAAGATATAAGAAAAAAACAATAGGAAATAACAAAAACATCGACTTGAAAAAAAAATATGTTTGAATAAATTTCAATAACTTATTGAAAATATACTTGGGCATCTATCATCAAAGTCAGTCAACTCCCAATATCCTCCTTAAAGACAAATTATCCTAGTCTAATCCAACATTTTGTAGACAGCTGCTGTCTATAGAAAATTTTCATATCAATAGTATAGAAAGAAAAGCAGAAAAAAACTATTGTTTTATGTCATTTTTTTGCTGTGTCCTGGAATTTCTCTTTCAAAACCAGGGCAATCACAATCACAGTCCTATTGCAGTAATGCATTCACTGATTTTTATTTTATTTTCATTAGCATAATCACAATAACCACATTTTATGTATAGTTTTTTTTTCTGAAAAATGCATATTATAATTGTTTCAATTAAGCCAGCTGTCATGATAAAAAGATCCAGATCAGAAAAAATGAAGCCCTCCATGAAAATTCCATTTTTTTTTATTTACTTTTTTTCATCAAATTGGTGATCAAACTGGCTGTCTAACCAGTGTTATGTATTATTTCTTTCATTTAATGTTTGTTCTACTGAGCATACATTTATGGAGATAGGAAACCCTCAATTCTCACTGTTTCTTAACTGTTTATGCACTGCAAAAGGGTTCCCGATTGTACATTACAATACAGAGTTATTTCCCTTGACTTTTTTTTCAACCAATCAGGATTTTACATAGCATTCACCTCTTTAAATCATAAACAGGAAAATAAACATGTGCTCAATGATGTTAGACAATGTTTTAAGCTGAGTCCTTGGAAGTATTGAGGGTTAAATTAATTGGACCAATAAAGATTGAATAAACGTTTTGCAGGATTAAAGGAGGATGCTTGTACAGAGTAAGTAGCTTACATAAAGTGTAAAATACAGCTGGGACCGATATTTTGGGCATGGCACAGCCAAAGATGAGGGCAGAATTGCGCTGATTTTTGGGGCATGGCACTGTGCCACGCCAAATAATGCTAGCGAGGGGTCTGGACCACATACCCAAAGCCCCATTTGGGTGAGCCGTGCCGCATTGGGATGGGGTGCAGGTTTCCTCGAGTATGGCGACAAAGTACTATACCGGGGTTTTTCCTGGCCGGCGGTGGGGCAGAAAAGAACTAAAAATAATAATGCAGAGAACAATGGAACTATAAAATAACTGCCAATTACTATTTAATACTTGTTTACTTTTGTATATACTCCTTTTCCACTACTCCATGTACATAGAACTTTACCTTGTAAATAGTCGTTATTATATAAAGTACAGTACAGTGCAGAAAAGACTTCACACTAGTCGCGATGAAATAAAAACAAAAATACGTGTCAGGCGCACCTACTTGTTCAGGGCTCCGCGTTAAAAACGCGAGAAAGAAAAAAACACTTTTTCTACTGCCTCGCGTCAAAAACGCGCCCACCAAAAAGTTCCAGTCGCGTTCTAAAGATCGAGCGCGAGTACCAGGAACGTCCTTCTGTTAGTTCTGACGCGTTTTTTTTTATAACTGGTGAAAACGCGACCATGTTTTATGCAAATCGGTTAATAAGCGCAATCGGTGTGACAGAGCTTGTATTGTTAAATAAATTATGATTCGCGGAGAACAGTAATTGTCGGTGAACGCTCGTTCGGACACGTGGATCGTTCATAGCGCAATTGAATTTATTGCCATAGAAAGGACTTAAAACTCCACTGAGCAGTTTCATTAAAATTACGCATTCTGGTCAAACTGATTACCGTACCTAGAATCTGGAGTCTATATAAATGTGTTTTGTACGATATTTATAAAATTTATCTGCCAGTGTCCGCATTTTATTTTCCTGCATATATCACGCTATACTGTGGTATCACTTTTCATTACACGGAAGGATTTCCAACTTCAAGAAAATAACGAAGATCGTCAATAATGGTCAATATCACAGAGATATGTGTTTCTTCTTCCTACTACAATCAATTTTATATTAGATCTAAAAACATAATTTTGTATGCTCTGAATTGGAATGAAATCTTTTGGGACGTCTGCGCGAAGAAGTGCTCTCGCCAAGGTCCGCGTGTTGCCACAGCAACAATAACAGCAGGAAACTCTTCGGTCTTCAATTTCGCATTCCGGTTTTCTCGTGCAAAAATGAAGGCTTTATGGAAGAATTTCTTTCGTTCACTCTAGATTCTATTTGCGTTCCACAATGTAACCTGTTATGGAGGTGACTATAAAACTGCTGATAAGTTTTGGCGGGATCTGTTGTAATCCATTTCCATAAAGACATCTTTGTACTCGATCTAGTGTTTCGCATTCAGAGGCGAATGATATCCCTTCTGATTGAAAATTCCCATACGGATTTCGCGGCCCATCCCTTCCACTTAGATTTGCCTTTTCATTTTAGCAAAGTATACTCAAATTGTGACACTTTATTTCATCCTGCCGCTAATATTATCATAATCCCAATGTGCGAAAGATTACCAGGTGAATCGCTAATCCCCTGAACTGTTTTTCACTTGCCCCGTCACTGAGTTGAATGTGACACCTCAGTATTATTACTTCACAGCGGGTAAGTAACAACGGTGTCGGTCACATCTCAGAAGAGTTCAACAGATTAAATTAATAAGAAGATTGAAGTATAATATATTTTATTTGAGCATAAAATCACTGAACTGTTGCTATCCACGCCATACCTGTATATTTATTTATTTTAAAATACAGCGCTTGTAAACATCTTAAATGAACTAAGAAATGTAACGTGAAATAAAACATTGAGTTGATGGGCCGCGATATCCGTATGGGAAGCGGATCTCAAACTACAATTTCATTCTCGGGTTTACAAAGAAATCCAGGTGATTGCCGCTCACGGTCAGTCGTATTTCGAACGTTCAGAAAGCAGAGAATTTGTGTGTGTTTGTCACTGAAAATTTATTGAAACATTCAGAATAATATGGAACTTGATTCTCTTAATTTGTTTTTGCAGTCATACCATCGATGCACTAAAATAAAAACAAGCGAAATTGCTTATTATATAAAACCGCGAAAGTTTATGTCCGGGAATAAAAAGTATGAGGAAAGAAAAAGTTCTTCAAACACAGCAACAAATAATTTTCTTAGATTTTCTTGAATTTCTTAAATAGGAAAAATAGATTATTTCATCTGTGATACAATGTTTAGAAAGTTCCGAACAATAATAATTATGACGTTTTGGGGGATAGTTTCTGGCAGTTATTGAAAGGAAAGAAGACAAGAAAAAAATAAGAAAAACCTTCCAATTTTCTCCGTAAATGATATTGATTGTCAGATGCGTGAGGCGGCTCTTTCAGCGGGGCTTAGCTCTGCAGGGTCAAAGTTCGCAGAGTTGACGATGTCAATTCCATTTACAATGTACCTCCAATTTCTATTCCCAGGAACTGCGGGGGGACTCTTATTTCCTTGTTTATAATCCTCGTAATTAATGCAGAGATGACAATTGAACGTGTTATAAGCCTCACTGATTCCGACCAGGAAAATAAGGACGTCTTTTGCTCTAGGTCAAGCGTTCACAGTACCGGTATACAAATTTTCAGAGGTCAAACATTCCTTTCCCGCCTCGCACCACGTGGATCTATTGGCCGGGAGTTCACATTATGTATTTATAACAATTTCAATCAGTACATTTTGTAAACATCATTTAACATCATTCTAACCCATTCTGTCAGTCATTCAACTTTATCCACAGGCATAACTTTGCATTCATTCATTCATTATTTCTCGTAAATTGAAAGCCTTTCCATTCTCGATCCGGTCTGTTCATTTCGTTCCAGTCAAACTCCGTTCAAAACATGATAATCTGGTCATAAGTCATTCATATTTCGGTCGGATTAAAAATATTTGCGGTCATATTTTAATAACCGAATCGAACCGCGAACGAAACGAGTATAAACATTAATGCCTCTGAACTGATCCCCGCCATCGGTTGTCGACTGAAGAACGCTTCACACAAAATTCACACCCGTTGAGAAATCGCGTGTATATTTCCCGCCTGTCTGGTCGACGCGCTGAAAACAGTTCGCCTGGCGTCGATGTCTTTCATGACCGCGCCGAAGATAAAACGCGGAAAAAACATAGTCGCTCCATACTCGCGATTTAGACGCGCGCTTAACTTTTTTCAGTCGGGCTATCTTTAATTGACGCGGGTGAGTAGTCGCGTTAGACACGCGCTACAATCGCGTCACACGTGAAGTCTTTAATGCACTGTACTGTATAGACATAATATATTCCAGTCAAGAATACACATGTAAATACCTATGTAATCTATTTGGTGGGCCGCGAAATCCGTAAGGGAAGCGGCCCTTAAAAGTCAATAAATCAATCAATCAATCTGGACCACAAATGCAACTACAGCTCATAATTTGGTAGCTGTACCAAACGCAGTTAATTATATATAACTGGTTACATTCAATCATTTATCACAGAATCAGAGATAACTGCACCCGAGAAGGGGCATAACTTTGTCAAATAACGGCCGAGACGAGTAATTTTTTGTTGGCTTCTAGAATACAAGAATATATTTTGGGGTGAATATAGTTTGCTAAATTGTACTAATAACAATATTAAAGTTATCCTGTTAAAGATCTATATGGAAAAGTTACATCACTTGTCTCTCTTTGCTTGTAGAACGTTAGGACGTAAAGGAGATCTCCTTTTTAGTTAATGTGTCATTTTACATGACGTCCTGCTACGTCGGATGAATGAGTGAGGACCACTATAATGGCATTACGTTTTTTGAACAATGGGAGGCATTCGATGATCTTTTCTAAAGTTGTGGCTCTTGTTATCTGGTGGTATACGTTTTGACTCAACCATGTCAACATATTAAATAATCCACAAAATTATTATCACCTATACAACTATACATGTAACTACAAAGGTCTGGATTTCTGACATTTTAGCTGAATATTGGAAAGCTTTGCAGTTCACCTTTAAAATCAGTATAGTATCATCACGCCTTGTGAACGGCGTACACAAGGATGTGTGTGATATATATTCCTAAGTGTACGGAATATAACGCTAGAGATGCTAGAGACACTGGTCGACGTTGGTGAATTGTGCCCGAGGGGCATTATCGTCCGTTTGTCTGTGCGTCTGTGAACACGATATCTCAAGAAAAATTACAGCCAGGGATTGTAAATTTATACCATGTATGCGTCTGGTGCAGGGTCAGAAGCCTATTGAAAATGACCCAATTTGACCTATTTTATCAAGGTCAAATTCTGTATATTAAGTCTAAGATCTCCGATGTTCTATATGCAATTAAGTTAGAATAGACCAGAAAATTGTTGAAGAGGACTGATCTTGATCTATGTTTTCAGGATCAAATTACTTGATTCGATTATGAGCTATATAGAAGAGTATACTTAAAGCTAAGTATTTGTCATTTTCTACCAGAATCTCGGTGCAAATTGTTTCTTGCACGTCGCTTTCAACAATATTTCAGCTTTTTCTCGACGAACCAGCTGAGTACCGCCCAGCGAAGTTGCATTCCTGCTACTTCAAAGAAGAAATCTTTAAAGCAGCATGGGACCAGAATCACTCCAGCCACCCTATAAAACACTGAGGACAGCACACAAGACACCGACAGGACTTTTGAATACATGGTACAATAAAGACAAGTGATATTACAGTGCTAGTTATCTCATTATTAAGCTTCTCAGCAAAATGCATTGAAGCAACAGGAACCCGTGCCCACCGGACACCCACCAACCACCCGCTGTGGCAAAGTTACTTTTCTTCAGCACTGGCCTTAGCATTGCTGATTGCTGTTGGTAATTGAGGGGACTGTGTGATCATGATTATAGTTCTTTCATTGTATATGTATCTTTGTAATATCAATGTCTTAAAGTCTTAACAATTTTTGGAATTAATATGGGTGAAATAATATTGCTAAATATGAGGTTAAGTTCAAGCCACTCATTGTGTGAACTGACACCAGAGTGAATAGCGAGATGTGAGGTGTAAACCTTTAGGTGCTCTGGATAGGTAATCAACTAGTATAACCCCGCTCAGTTTCATATCATTGAAAACACAAAGAAGAATCTGTCTGTTCACTAACTCCTGAATTCAACTGATCATGCTACTGGATTATATAATTTTACTCTGTCATATCTATTTACCCAGAAGATTGTTTTGAACAAGCGATAGCTGACATATTTTCATGTTATATTTACCAAATTATACATTATTCGGAAGATAAAACTCTTTCTTTGAGTACGGTACTTGGAAAATATAGTACATATGTATAAAATTATGTCAGTTATCACCAGTACAAAATACTCTACTGGGTTAATAGACAGAACAAAGTAAGATTATACAGAAGACCTGTATCAGCTGAAGTCATGGGTCAGTGAGCAGAAAAGCTCTTGTTTGTTCTCTCAGTAATGTGCACTTCCTGGTATAGGGGCCTATATCGTTCACAAGCATAACAAGGTAATGTATCTTAGGAACAGGAAGTTCTTGAAAAGTTTTGAAACTTTTCATTATAAATATGGGTGAAATTATATTGCTAAATATGACATCAAATTCAAACTAATGCGAGGTGTTAAATTCACTGACTGGCCCAACCAACAGCACAGTGAATTGAGTTCACGTCCATGAGAAAATCCAGTCTAGTAAAGACTCATGAACATTTTTTCCAATGTTGCAATTTGCAAGGACACCAATGTGTTGAGAAAACTCATTGTTCATTTTACATTTTACAGCCAGAGATTTGCTGGAACTGCCAGATGATTAAACATTTTATAGTTTTTCTCTATTGTAAAATGTCTATTTTAGCAAAGATAACTGCTTTATTAGATTTAAATTTTCAAATCTGAAAATGAATTTGTCTTTACCGTTACCATTAGCTTGGAAAAAGTTGGAAGTATCTCCAACGAAACGTCAGATCCACAGCAATAAAGAAGTTGTTATCCATAGAATAGCATTGTGTTATTGTAAATGCAGTTTTAAAGTTAATAATTTATAAACAACACAGTATTTAATAAAAAGAATCTTTCTGTCGGATACCATTACGTAAAATACATGAGAATATAAAGTCCTGTTCATTTCACATATCTTGATATGTGAAAAATATTACAAAAAGATTGGATATATTCAACTGTCTATACCGTTACCAGGAAAGTTTTTTAGAGAAATTTAGCACAAGAAATGTCATATGGAGGGCACCACTGTCATTGTTAAATGTGTGGGCAGCCATTTCCCGTCCAGCCTTGTGGCAACAGAGCACAAGTTTTCTACATATTTGAAAAAATAAGTGTGTGTCACACTTAATGTCTGTCTTTACCATTACTGAGTTATATCACTTAAGTTATTTATGATTGTTGTCAAACAAAGCACAAGAAATCTGAAAGTGTGTATCAAGAAAAATTCACCATGAAAGACACACTAATCCAGTTCAGCCGGCCTCATGCTGACATAATCTATCTTTACCGTTACTCAAACTTATCTTTAAAGTTAAAAATGCCATAACGTTAAAGACAGGAATAAAACGGTAAAGACAACAAAAATTCTTGGCCAACTAACACAGTTATTCAGAAAATTGTATTGATATTATGATTATAAATTTTCTTGGAACTTGAAATACAGCAAGAGAATGTTTAGCAAAAGGCAGCATGACTTTCATTAAGAAAACTAAAACTAACTGGTTAGTTAAAAGAAAATGGTTTCGAATTCAATGTCTTTACCGTTGCAAATTTGTCTTTTCCGTTACCACCTGAAACTAACATGGGCTAGAATTGGAAAAAACTTTTCTAGCCATTTTCGAGGGTTAAGTACATTGACTCTAGCTTGGCTGATAGGAAAACAGTCTTTGTGGCCTACAAGGTCTCGAATAATTCCATCTGGTAGCCAAACTGCACAAATTGAATTTTAGATTTGTCTTAACCTTTACTTATACATTTTCACGAAAATGGCCCACATATATTAATTTTGTATGTATAAAATTGTCAGTTATCATGGTTCTCAGCAGCTCAAAATACTCTACCGGCTAAGTAGATAGTGCAAAGTGAAAGAAGCCCAGTAGCTGGGTCAGTGAGCAGACAGGATCTTCTTTGTTTTCCCAGTAGTGTGCAGCCAAGTCATTCTGCTGTACCTGTCATTTTGGTTGATTAAGTTTCAAATTCTTTACAGAATTAAAGTATTATTTTGAAGATAAAACACTGCTATGTCAATATTCTTAGTGTCAAAAAGGATTATTCATTAATGTCATATGTATCAGGCCTTGCAATTTTATGGGGCTCATTGGCCCAGGTCCCAAGATTTTTTAACCCAGTAAACAATCAATGTGGGTACAATGTGGTTGAAATCAGCTGTTATGAATAAACCTGCCCTGTTGTCAGCCATAAGCAGACCTATCAATCAACCTGGTGCAATTTTCAGAATGCAAGGCCTGATTCATGTTGAATTTCTGGTCCTGTTCCATGGTACATCAATAAAATCAAATCAGTTCAGTATACATTTTTTACATGCTGAACCAAATAATTTCCGTATGCAAATTATGTACAACCAAATCAGCCCAATCCATATGTAGCAACAAATCAGTCCAATAAACATGTAAAACCAAATCAGTCCAATGTCCATGCAGAACCAAATCCGACACTCCAATATACCTGTCTCTTCATGTATGTACTCGAAGAATCCAAATTATGTCCATTGCATACATGTATGTATGTACGTAGGACCAAACTCTTTCCAAAGATCATGTACAACCATATTGATTGAACATTCGCAAAGGACCAAATTACATGTAGCCCATTGTGGATGTAGAATCAAATTTGTCCAATGTGTTGAACCAAATCAGTTCAACATTCACACAGAACCAAATCAGTCCAATTAGAGAACCAATTCAGTCAAAAGTGCATTAAAAAAAATCAGTTATTTTCAATATACCTACTTGTACATGCATATTTACCAACTTTTTAAGAACTAAACCAGTTTGTCACAAAATCTGGAAAGTTCGAACCTAGGTCAGTCTGGATGGCTATGTAGCTATACAAATACTGCAGTTAACCATGTTAACCACTTTGGCCTGAATTGAGACACCAGTCAGAGAGGATATCAATTTCGTTAACTGAATTCAGATGTGCTCAGCGATGATGTGCAAAATATCCCAATTGGTCCAGAAGTTGGGGAGTCCAAATCTTCAGTTTCGGAGGTTGAAATTACAAGCGTCTAGTCCGTCATTCATAATTCAGCCGTCGTCCATTAGAGAATATCCGCGTCCATAATCCAAAACCTATTCCTTTTTCCATATAACAGTATTAGCACCAAATTCAAAAAGACAATCATATTATACATAAACATAGGCTTGTTTCCTGCAGAGAGAAGAGGTCAACAGTTTTCAATGATGCCGGCAAGACATCATGATGTTCCAAAAATATCAAATCCATATCGCTGATCAGTATTCTTAATCCATAAATTTCGTTGTGAAGTCGTCATCTAAAGAATGATGTATCTCAGTCACGCTTTGATTGTGACTGTTCATATGAGTACCATGAGGATCTTGAAGTACATGGGTTCATACGGCCCCTAGCCCGGGTTAAGCGGAATTAGACACAAGTTACGAAACGTAGCGCCATAGATCTTGCACGCTACGTTCGTATTTTGCTATCAGCATGCGATATGTATCGCCAAATTTGAGAAACTTTGAGGGGAGGCGCTTGGTGGAATAGCCCCGTTTTTTAAGTTTCTACAACAACGTTTTGTGACGTTGATTAAAATCGTCACATTTAACACATGATCTAGCAAATGCTACTAAGCGAGATATGTATACGCCATATGCAGGTCCCACTGGGATATTACTATCCAGAAAGGGATAGTTTACGATGTCGAAATTGTAATCACCTCTTTTGTCATAAAGTCGACGAGAGAGAATGCCCGCTTCATTTTTATAGAGATATAAATCTAAATATGATGTGCCTGTAGGGCTGTCTGTAGTTTCCTTCAAATCCAGTGAAGGTGAATATATCCTTCACTGCGTCATTTATTTAGCGATTATCTACAGCGAGAAGATCGTCTATATAGCGTTTGGTGAATGAGAAGGAACGGGCTTTGAATGGATCGGTTTTTGAAAGCCCCTGCATATAGTCATATTCATAAGAGAACAAATATAGGTCAGCCAACAGGGGTGCACAATTAGTACCCATTGGAATACCCATATGCTGCTGATATATTGTGTTGCCAAATTTCACATAGATATTTTTAATGAGAAATTCAAGCAACTCTATAAACAAAGAAACATCCCATTAATGATATCTCTTGTATGTAGTAGAGCTAAAGAATGCTTTATGGCTTCCGACATTAATATATCTACGATCAGTTTTCTTGAACACAGATACTATTAACGAACTTAGACGGTCAATAAGGTCCTGATGAGGGGTTGTAGTATAGAGAGTCGAGAAATCCCATGTGGATACATGTCTGTACGGTATGTGACCTTTAGCATCAAGTTCTTCCGTAAGACATTTTGAGTTTTTCAATATCCACATACATTCAACGCCAGAGTTCTTAGAAATAGTAGCGCAATACCTTTCCCGAAATGCTTTTACCTCCTGAAGGGCCCTCGTCAACAGGGTTGAAAGAAGCTTGGTGGTGCAGCTTCTAGAACCAGCTATGAATCTAGCTTGTATGGTGATTTATGCATTTTGGGAGTCCAGTATAGTTTTGGTATGTCGTTATGATTGGTTGAAAGACAAATACCTCTCTCCCTGAGAAATTTTTTGTGATTGTTAAATAAATCTTCCAGAATAAATGCAGTTTGGGAGTAAGCAGACGTATTTGATGAAGATATGTCTACACTCAATTCTTTAACCAGCACCTGGTAATAGTAATATTTACATATGAATATTATATTATTCGGAGCTTTCTCTGCTTGGACTATGACGAATTTACTCTGGAGATTTGCTAGAACTTCTTGCGAATTGAGGTTTCTCAGTACTTGTTTTGCTTGGGGAAGAGTACTTCTGTCAATATGGGAGATTGTTTCAACGACCTTGCTCTTGGTGAGGTCCAGCCAATCAGCGAGTACTGTAGGTTCAACTTTTTCTCGCCTAGACCAATCAATAACGTACTGTTCCAATGCAGACAGGACTATCTTCTGGTCGGCCTTCAGATTTATTCTTCTTGGCTCTCTATATTTAGGTCCTTTCATCAGGAGTAATTTCAGATTCTTATCACTCACCACATCAAGGTCACCAGTCACAATATGTTTGCATGGTGTATAGATAAAGTTCGACGATTCGCAATCACAACTATAGCCTCCTGACGTGTATAAGTTCCAGTCAAACTCCATGACAGCATTGGAGTAATTGAATATTTTGGTGGCTATAGATTTAATATACTTATATGAAATGCAAGGAGGTTCTGTGAACTTATAATAGTTTGGTACAGCGTTGCGTACCTCTGGATCATCCAGGATTCGAGGTAAATTAATGATGTCCAGTCCTTTATCTAAGTAGTTGAGTTTCAAGAAAAGCCGATCTTGAGATGTTTCGATTATGTTCACTGGACGATACAACCGAAAATACGCTATATCTTGACATACTTTACTGATTTTTGGTGGTATTGTATTTCCTGAGGACGCAGATTGTTGTATATCTCTGGCTATTTGATCTAAAGCTCTCCAACATTGCATCCATTTTCTGCATTATGAGCTAAATATTTCGAACATTTGTCCGATGTTTCCCTGGAATTCCGAGCAATTGTCTGAGGTCTCTGCTGAATCAAAACTTGGAAAACCTCGGAAATACTCAGAATTCTGAAATTTTCAAAGCCTTGTCCAAGGATTTGCGATGTTTTGCGAGTACTTAAACTATCCAACCTTAGTATTCATACAGACAGGTTGATCAGCTACTGGTTAGTTTATCTTGTAACCCAGGACACAATTGTGTTTTAACGTAACGGCAAGAGAAAATATATGTGTACACAATATATGAAAGTTCTAGCTCGATTGCCTTGTGGTTAAAATTATGACATTAATTTGAAATGCGCAGCATGGGCTAATATTTCGTGAAAAAAGGTCTAAATGGAGTCATTCGAACACACATTTAGGCACGAAGGACACCGTGGACCAAACAGATTTCCCAGCAGTGGAGATATAATGCCACTGCACATCACCAGGTTAAATGTCGTTTGGTCCAATGGGTCCTTCGTGCCTAAATGTGTGTTTAAATGAATGGATTGAGGCCCTTTTCCCACGAAATAGCCCATGCTGCAGATTTCAATTTCATGTCATAAAGTTCTATACTCATAACGCAATCGAGCTAGAATTTTCTCATATTGTGTACATATATTTTCTTCTGCTGTTGCATTAAAACACAATTATTTTGAGAATATTTAGATTTTTCGGTTATCTTTTCCAAAATAGAGAAAAACCATAAAATGTTTAATCGTCTGGCATTTCCAGCAAATCTCTGACTGTAAAATATTAAAATGAACAAAATGTAAAAAAAACCCCTGTTTTTACCGTTATTTGTATATTTTCATGAAAATAGCCCATATATAGGGCAGACAACTCTGAATAGTCCAATGTAACAATATAGCCAGTTAAACTGGATTCAGTTTCGGTGTACTGCGACCTTGACCTTTGATCTTAAAAGGAATAGGATTCCTCTCTGCCCAGTGAGTAAGGTATACCCAAAGTTTGGTACAAATCCAGACCTTGGAACTGGAGATATCGCATGGACAACAAATGCATACTAGTATGGACGGATAGACAGGCGGAACTCACCGTCACATTATACAACCTCGTCTTCAACAGGCATATGAAAAATGTGACTTTCAATGATTTCCTGGTTTTGGGGTTACACTGACCTTGACCTTTGACCTTGACATACATTTTGCTACATGACATCATTTCCCCTTAATTTATCTCCGGACATAAACAAATCATGATTTTTTACAATTTTATTATTTTGGGGTCACACTAACCTTGACCTAGACCCTACATTTTGGTACTGACACCTCTTGTCAGTCTAATTTATCTACTGACACAAAACAAAGTTGGTTTTGAAGATTTCCTAATTTTGGGGTCATAATGACTGTTGATCTTGATCTAAATTTTGGTATGTGACACATCTTTTCCTGTTATTGAATCCACTCAAAAAAAGCAAATTTTCAATACTTTCCTGATTTTGAGGCCAGTGGCCTCTGACCTCGACCTACATTGACATGCGACACATCGTCTCTCCATATTGCATAAGGTATCAACTCACAAAAAGTGGAACTCCAAATAGAAAAGTACTGTGCCAGATATAGACTGAATTTTAAGCCACAGTGACCTTTGATCTCGACTTGCATTTGGTATGCGACACAACGTCCCCCTCTAAGGTACATGTGTATCCACTCATCAAAAATTGAAATTGTGGACAGAAAACTGTCCATGATTTCCTGATAGAAGTAGTTTTTCGCCCTTCAAGGGGCATAACTCCAGAGAAATCACCGGATCGGAGTGAAAATTTTACATGCACATCTTATGGTGACAATAATGTGTGGCAAATTTCGAAAGAATCCAGTAAAACTCTTTGCTGTGTTGCGTTCACAAGAAAAGTTAACTGAAGAACGGACGCACAGACAGACGGACGACGCCGTACCATAATATGTCCCATCAAATTGATGGGCGCATAATAACAATATCCAAACCTGTAGTTTACCTCACTCCAGACAACAGTACATGTAGATACCCCATACCCCCCTTCCCCTAGTGGCTACCTGTCACCGGAGACAGGTACTTTATTTCTCTGTCTCTTTCAGGTGTAAATTGCGATCCCTGACATGTATATTGTAAAAACATTGATTTTTCTTTGTTAGCTTTTCCAATGTTTTTTTAACTCACCAACGATACACCAGTCGTACATGGCATGGTTTAAATTAAATGGTTTAAACCATGGATCCACAAACAATAAATGGGACTGCTCACTAAGTATACATGGCAGTGTAACCAACGTCACAGGACCTACGAAGTAGGGTAGGCATTAGGACTGAACTGAACTGAACTCTTGGAAATCCCCCTACCCCAAATTGAAATCCTGCCTATATTAAGATGGGCGCTGCCCAAGTCAGAATCACCAGTAATTTTCATCAAATATCACCAGAAATTTTCATCAAAAGTAGCTCAGCTCAGAACTTGCTGCTAATAGTCCCCTAACGCACCTTCATGCCGAAAATCAAGGTTCTAATGTCAACGGTTCTCCATATTTTGCCGACGAAAGGATTCGGGTGGATTCACTCACTCACTCACGCACTCATTACCGGACAATTTGCAAACGAGAGCCTACTTCGTAGGAATAAAAAAACGTGTGAAAAAAGAGGTAGGGAGATTGGGGTACACTGGGACATTTTTCACCATTTTGCAAAAATCTCTGCTATTATTGTCCGGTACAGTAGCTTTCTATGCTCTAGTTATAACTACTATTTAGTATGACGTAATCATACAAAAAATTGTGAAATATCTGTTACACTTTTCTCTAGAATTCGTTTTTAAAAAGTAAAAAAAAGTGTTCCGGTTTGCCCCGGATATGGGTGCACTGGGACACCCACTGGGGTGCGGTGGAACAATATTCAAATACATTTTAAATCGAGTAATATACTAATATGTTTCATGGGAGTTTAGAAGAATTAGGTTCAACTTAAGTTAGTTGAAATCATTTGACTTTGAAAGTGTTAGTAAAACTCATCAAATCCGATAGGATTAGCCATTACTACATAACAAAATACTGCACTTTAATAGCATTTTAGAGCGAGAGTAAATTTCATCATTTGATTTCTATTGTCCCAGTATGCCCCGGCAAAAGTGTCCCAGTCTGCCCCGGGAGAATTATATATTTTGTTTGGTGAAAAAAACTAATACATACATCTGAGATAATAAATCGATATAATTAAATTGTAGATTTGTCCATCCTCTCTCAATTGTAACACAACAGCAATGAAGTAGTGCTGAAAACTTGGTATAACAAAATATCATCCTCAATCCTAAAAAACATTTTTTGTCCTTAATTTTTTGGCAATGATAGTTTTCATTTATGATCAAATATAGAAGTTGTATGGGGGTGGTGGTTTTGTGCTGATAATACTGTAATGTGCTTCCTGTCCTTGACGTTGGAGCTAGACGGCTTGTCCCACCGTACCCCATGACCCACTGTACCCCAATCTCCCCTACAGTGTTTTGGGTGAAGAAGCCATAGCTATCAAGCTGGAAAACCCCTCGCTGAACTGCACTGCAGGCCTTGAATTTGGCAAATTTCGAAAATCACGCTCGCCATGTCGCCAACGGCGAATAGAAATGAGAACTCGGCGAATAAAAATTCCCTCTAGTCGCATATATGGCGACTGGAAAATTGTAGTTGTTGCCAAAATGTCGAATAAATTGTTGTCCTCCAGTCTCGTTTATCGCCACCTGCTCAGTGCTACGTATCTGTCTAGAGTGTACATTCAGAACATATTTGGCATTTTACAGCCTTAGAAATATTTAGGAATCGTTATTTGGCAAAAATGACGTACTAAAAACTCAGGTGTGAAACTGTATTCCTGACTGTTTGATTATCTTTGAATGTTCTGTAAACATGGCAAAACTTAAATAAATTGACCATAACCAATAAAATAATTCGATTCTATGTCCTCTTACCTTTCATAAAACACCTTGTTTATGAGTGACTGTACGTTTATAGCTTGGCAAGAGATCTAAACTCGGACGGGGGGCCGTCAAACTGTCCACATCGCCGTTGTGCGTGTAGTGTTTATCGCGAGTTGTTGTGGCGCGTAATCAGCGTTCTGATCGATGTATTAAGATGGCGGCGATGTGGAGAGTCCCTCCCCCACTCGTCCGAGTTTAGATCTCTTGCCAAGCTAAAAATGGACAGTCACTCATAAACAAGGTGTTTTATGAAAGGGAAGAGGACATAGAATCGAATTATTTTATTGATTATAGTCAATTGGTTCGGCAAATATTGCCCGTACGGCACTTTCCCAACAACTCGATCTGGTGATTGGTTTGCAGCCGTAGCGTTGTTCTCACGTAGTATAGAACAAGGCTACACCGTATCTAATGAGACAGGTGACCAGAAAGTTTACCCGTCACATTTCAGAACTACCTGAACATGCAATCATTGAAATTCAAGACTACTGACAAACAACCTACATGTTACCAATAAATTAACATGATTAATGACACCTTGTTTTCAAGCATTAGTTAGCAGCTGTTCTGAATGAATTTTGTCGGATATATTTTGAACACCAAAACATGGCTACATATTCCTGTCACTGGAGACAGGTATACACTTTATTTCTGTACTGGTCTCTTTAAAAAATTACCGGTCAGGGACAGGTACACATTGAAGTCTATATTTCGACCCTGTATCATGACTAAAAATAGCTACGTGTAAATTTATGCATGTACCTGAATTTCTCGATTATTTTTCCAGCGGAATCAGATCGTTTTCGTGACCACTGCAAGGGGAAAATCGAAGCAAAATTTATCAAGACAAAGCCTTATCAAGATGCAAGAGCTGCTATTGAAAAGAACAGTTCTGTTCTGTTGGTAGGAGGGTCAGGAGATGGGAAATCAGCCATTATCCATTATTTAGCAGCTAATCCTGTGGAGGGATACCTTCCTATTCAAATACACCACCCAAACCAGATAAAGCATTATGCTGAACTTGTTGGAAACACGCTAAAATTGTTATTCATAATTGATGATGTTGTTGGTGGGTCATATCTAATGCATCAAAGGGTGGATGAATGGGTCACCATGGGAGATAGTCTGGAAATGTACCTGCACACACACAAAGTATTGCTAGTAACAAGGAGAAGCATTTGGGAACAGTCTAAAATGCTTCTTCAAGATATCCCATTTTTCGTTAACAGAGTTGAAATCACCTCTGCTAAATTAACAACTGAGGACAAAACTAAATTGCTAGAGCAATATTTGGGGAGCTCCGGGAAACTAACAGACATGCAGAAAACTCAGATTGTATGCAACAACAACAACATAGCATACACTCAATGCTGTAGACTTATGGGGGATATTATCGAGAAAGACAAAGGGAAGTCAGGAGCAGAGCTCATCAAAATATTTGAGAAACCCTACACTTTTCTTCAGAAGGAGCTAGAGAAAATGATACAAAAGGAAAAATTAAATTATGTCACTCTTTGTGTGATCATGTTGTGTGGTACATATTTAAGATGTGCTGAACTTACCGGTTCATTGGTTTCGGTCTCACCAGATATAAGGGAAAGAATTGAAGCTGTTCTTGAAGCATGTGGCTGTCCAGATCAAACCACTGGAAACCTCCAAGAAAGTGCAGAGAAATTAATTGGCACTTTCCTTGAGAAGTCCCACAAAACTGGAGAAGATTTTCTGAGCTGTGAAGTGTACACATTCACACACGATTCCATACGGGAAGCTGTAACCATGCTGTACAGCGAACGTCATTTTCGCCATTGTTTACAATTTTTAACTCTCGATCTCATCGTGAAAATTTTCCGTCCTCACGATTATAAAAAAGAGGAACACGAGTTTGTTGTCTGTGTTCCAGACGATGTAGAAAGCAAGGAAGAATTGGTGAAAGTGTTCACGGAGGCGGCCATTGTCGACAACTGGTCTCTGTATGATGTGTTTCAGAATGAGTTTGTTAGAGATGAAAACTTTCTCCAAGTTTGGGTTGAGTATTTAAAGTCCTGTCCTGACAAACTGACCGCCTTCATTGAGAGTAAATCCTGGGATGGTAAGTGTGTATGGTCCTATGCTCTCACACTGTGGTGGTTTCTCCAGGGCGATCTTCGTGTTAGGTGTACATGTCTGAGGGACTCCAATAAAACTCTGGATCAGGCAGTGTCACGTGATGACATAGACGAGGTCACCAATCTGATGATGTCACACAAACTAACCGACCCTCAAATCTGTGCGGCTATCATCACCGCTTGTAAACACGGACGTATGAATGTGTTAGATATATTATTACAGGGAATAAACAATCTCCGAGCACGTGACGATACTACAGGTAGGGGACTGGGGGAAGCATGTTTGTATGGACACCGGGAGATAGTGGAGTATCTGTTGTCTCATGGGGCGGATATAAACCTCGCATCACGGGGGCGGACAGGTCTTCATCATGCTGCCTGGTATGGACGTACAGAGATAGTACAGATACTACTGGATCATGGGGCGGATATTAACATCAAAGACAGATACAGCTTTACCGCCCTGAATGTCGCTACACAATTCGGTCACACACAAATCGTGGATATGTTAGCTAAACATGGAGATGATATGAATACTTAGATATGGTCGCAGATCAGAATCTCACTGATAAACACATCCTGTTGTTGTTGTTGTCCAAAATTAAAAGTGTTCCAGGCTGGTTCGAGGGGAGTATTTTGTCATGTGTCCTAAATCAAAATGTTCCTTATCTTCTGTAAAATGGAAGTATACTTTCCATGTTCAATATGAATTTATGTGATAACCAATATTTTTACCACCTGTCAGCAGAATCTAATATGTAGATGTAACTTGTAATTCTTTAGTTTTTTTTTGTTTAGCATGACTGCCCGGTTGTTGGACACTTTTTATGAATAAGAGTCTGCAGTTCGGTCATGCAACCACGTATGGCCGAGAAAGTAACACTGGATAAAAGACTATATCTTTAGTGATAAATCGTCATAAAAAAATATTGAAGAAAAAATACGGGGAGAGAGTGGGAATAGATGAAACGCAGAGAACATTAACGGTATGAAAATGCAAGTTTGCGCCCAGTTATAGGACACTTTTTCAGTGATGGATTTATTTGAAATTATCAACTTACTGTCAAATTGTTTGTCCCACAGTCTTTAGTAAACCCCCAAAAAATATTTAAACATGAATCAGCACGGTAGCCCACAAATGAGTTTTGGAATGAGCGTCGAAGATTCAACCAGTCCCAAATTTTGCAGGTTTTGGGAATGTCCATTACCCTTGGCTGTCAATTAGTGCTATTGCCAGTGTGAGCCACATGTCATGCTATCGTAAACTGGCTGCTCTCCGGAATTGTTCTATTTTTAGACGGAGTGGTGGGGGAAAATATACATTGTCTGCCAAACGCCGGTCGCGTTGCACACTGAGATTCAGAATGAAGATTCTTTATATTTGTGGAAACATTTTCAGTTAAATTTCGTTGAATTTAATCAAACCTGCAATCAGGAATGAAACTGAGAAACTGGAGGAAATTCTGACGCATTTTTTTCATCCAAATTTGTGACACTATTTTCGACCCGCATGAGGGCTTAACGTGCACAAATTCCGTGAGCAAACATCAATTTATCAGAATGTCTTTGTAACTCAACTGTAAAATTAAATTTGTATTACAGCTGTCATGTAATATTCCCAGAAATTAGCCCCACTGGGTCTAGGTGTCCAATAATATGGCCTGTCCAATAACCGGGCAGTCATGCTAAAACATTTGCAGATGTCCTCTACATATAATGAGGATATAAAACATTAACATAAATGGTGATTCAGAAATATTTTGCAATGATTTAGAACATTTTGAAAACTCTTTACAATTGATCAGAAGATATAATTTGTGAATCACATTGTTAAGTTTGATATCCTCTTGTTTTTGTATATCAGAAAATGTTTCCAACTTCAGAATCACATCAAGATAGAGTTTTCAGACTCTGAAAAATTTAAATATTGCTTTATGATAAATATAATTCACGGTTCATATTTCGCATGGAAAAAGACATAAACATATACCTCCATCCTAAGGAACGTTTTGATATATGATATAAAATCAAATAAATATTTGATATCCAGATTATCATAGTTGACAATGTCGCTCCTGAACACAGGAGCAGGAAACACATACACAATCCGAAGTATTATTATAGCAGGAATATAACATCCACCTGAAGATACCGTCTTCCCTATCCCATGGATAACCTGTCTTCATTGTCATCTTGTCTCACAAAATTACACAGAATTGTAGACCTAACTGGATCTCCTGGGAACATTCCATCCGAATGAATTCAGGGAACTCACATATCACACATAAATTGAGTTGTTGAATCGTTGTTCCTCATCTAGTTTGTTTTCATCGACAATCGGCTGACATTATCTCCATCGGTTTGTCCTCTCTATATAGATTTTCGACTTGGCTTCCACGGTTCACTTCAAGCACAGGAGTTGATCTTAAAATATAAAGCAATAAAAAGTGTTAACAAGAATGGTGCACTAACCAATAATATATATATGGGCCATTTTCATGAAAATGTACAAGTAACGGTAAAGACAAATTCAAAATTACATTTGAGCAGTTTGGCTGCCAAAATGGAATTATTCAAGACCTTGTAGGCCACAAACACTCTCCTATCAGCCAAGCTAGAGTCACTGTACTTAACCCCCGAAAATGACTGGAAAAGTTTTTCCCATGTTATTTTCAGGTGGTAACGGAAAAGAAATATTGGTAACGGTAAAGACATTGAATTCAGGACCATTTTCTTTTAATTAACCAGTTAGTTGTAGTTTCTTAATGAAAGTCAAGCTGCCTTTCTCTAAACATTCTTTTGATGTTTTTCAAGTTCCAGGAAAATTTATAAGCAGAATGTCACTTCAATTTTCTCAATAACTGTGTTAGTTGACCAAGATTTTTTTTTGTATTTACCGTTACATTCCTGTCTTTACCCTTATGGCACCTATAACGGTAAAGACAAGTTTGAGTAACGGTAAAGACAGATTAAAGACAGCATGAGGCCAGCTGAACTGGAATAGTGTATCTTCCACGGTGAATTTATCTCTATATTCTCTTTCAGATTTCTTGTGCTTTGTTTGGTAACAATCATAAATAACTTAACTGATATAACTCAGTAGCGGTAAAGAAAGACAATAAGTGCGACACACACTTATTTTTTTACGGGGCTAGTCCCGTAGGGACTAATGGTCCTGTCTTAAAGTGAAGAAAACTTGAGCACCGGCTCTGTGTCTTGCTAACACAGAAAAAGATAGAGTTCTTGCACGACGAGAAAGAGGTCTGAAACTTCCTTCTTTAGAGTGTCCAGGTTTCTGTATTTTTAATGTTCGTGTATAGTTTCAGGTCTGATATCTTCAAATTACATTTGCATTTATCTAATTTTATGCATGTATTTGTTAATTTTCCAGTGGCACTACTTTCCTACTCAAAATATGTCGTCTGCTAAACCACAGATTTTGAGAGGCGCATGTTGAGTGATTTTGTGGGGCTAACTCATTCTCATTAGAAAGCGTGTTCAAACAGTAATTTAGTATTAAATAATACCAGTATAGGTGTAATTCATTTTAGAAAACAATGGGATATTTCGCTTTGCCTGTATTCATTTACATTTTGATGAAATATGTGTGTTGAGTTACAGTTTCGAATTTTCACCATTTAATCTCACCCCTCAAGACCCTCTCCATTATCTTTTTATGGTAAGTTTCTAAAATCCAGTGGTGGTCCAATCATTTACGTAATAATTTCCCTGTATTCATAAATGTTTTTTCCACATTCTGCTTCTGAAATATTCATGGAAAGGTCTCTGCATATTACATGCACCCAATGTGTAAAACTATTTTTGTGCAGGAATGGTGACAGATGAGATAACGAATGATGTCCCTTGATTGAACAGGAATACAAAATTTTCAGCTATCTCAAAACATATATTTAAAGTGTTAACGTTGTTACACTCTTCTAGCGACTTTTAGAATTGTTGCTG
Source organism: Hanleya hanleyi (assembly GCA_036873755.1). Classification (NCBI taxonomy): domain Eukaryota; kingdom Metazoa; phylum Mollusca; class Polyplacophora; order Lepidopleurida; family Hanleyidae; genus Hanleya; species Hanleya hanleyi. The sequence goes on from JAVTVY010031704.1 coordinate 54,950, forward strand.
GACAACCCAAACTGCTTGGTGGAGATTTGTGAGACTTTGTTTTTCCGAGTTTGCGACAAAAACTTGAAAAGTTGACAGAACATAAAATAGGTAACGGAAACTGGACACTCATTAACATGGCGGCAGTAGGAACTGCCCTGCACGTTCTTATGCTCATGTTGAGGTTTTACTCGTCCCTAATGAATGCCTCTGCTATGGAAGAGCCCAGAATATGTTTTAAATACAAACTAGATCCTGGTGGGGAATGTATAACAAATCATCACTCTGGAAAACTCAACTGTGGCACTATGTTGGTGTGGCCTGTGGTTTAGGCGAGCAACAACAACAACACCGGTCATACCAGGACATCATATCGTTGGACTTTGCCTGCGATGCGACCCAATGCCATTGTACATGTCTTTTTGTTATTGTGTCACCAAACTAGCTGGGGACATTGAAGTCAACCCAGGTCCAATTCGGAATCCGTGCAAAGTGTAAGGGAAATGTGTTGCAGCAGGATCCGAATTAGGAAATTTGTGATGACCTATTTTTTTTCATCAAAAAAAAAATCGCAGTTCAAATCTAACATCACCTGCTATTTATGAAGTTGGACAGCTATTTTTTTCTACTTGTGCAAATACACCAATAATGATAATACTGTATAAGGGCACACTGCCAATCTGCCATGTATCAATTTGTATCCGGGAATGAACAACCATTCAAATATTATTTTAATGAAATAATCCATCAGTCTGAAAGCTTCAAAATTAATTGGTTTACAATCAAGGCTCGAACTAGGGTAAAAAAATTACTGTCAATCCGGTACTTTGGATTTGTGGGCTTTTCGGACACAGAATGATCATCGGATAAGTTGACTCTTGTAGCGAATCCATGCATGCATACCACAAGTGCTTCTCTCTACCGTTCGATGTTCCACCCCAACCCGATATAGTTTAGGGTTGGGGGTGGAACATAGAACGGTAGATAGAAGCACCTGTGGTGCATGCTTCCAACTTTCATATGTCTGGCTAATATAATTTTGCTTTATGGATGTACGTATAACTCAGAAACTGTGATAGGTGAATATACATGATATAGGGTAAGGGAGCTAGGGCATTCCCATCACATTCAGCAACAACAATAAAAAAAACTCCTTAGCCGATGTTTTCGGGCTAGATGTACGTGATAAAATTAGACCCAGGGCAGGTGGCTGTCCCCTCTGCAGAGTGCGCCATTGACCTTTCGCCAGCGTCGATATAAACATGCAGCTTTTTTTATTCCATTACTGGTGACAATTTTGTTGGATAACTAAAGCTGGGTTCTTATGAATATCTTTGCACCAAAAATATGTCACATTCTAACTAGTAAGTCCCATTATTTCACACAAATGATGCACCCACCAAGAAAAAATCCACCATCATAAGTTTGTGGAGCAGTCGTTATCTACTGCTAATAAACGACTGCTAATATTGATTTCCTATGCAATGTTTGCCAGTGAACCACATCGTGAGGGAGAACAATAAGTGCTCCCTTGTCATGGCGCGCTGTTCAGTGCGGTCAGAAATTGCTCCACAACAAATGTTTACGGTAAGGAAACTGAATTTCACCAATTCTGACAAATAGTCGGAAAATCAACTCGTCGGAAAATACTATGTTTAGCAAATATCTGAATTGCTTCATGGAAATCCAAGCATTTGAAATGGTCGATAGCTTTTTCAATGGTGTAAATACGGATGTCGTCTGCTTCATTTGGTCGAGAGAAATGTGTGAAACTACAAATTGTATGGCTCTTCGCCATGGGACTGAACATCAAAGAGTTAGTGGAATTATTCCAACAGCCTATTTAACATTTAACTAGCCCCGTTTCAGTGCCTAAGGCTCTAGTTTCATTGTAGAAAACATGTTGAATAAATCCAATCTTTTTGTAATATTTTTCACGTATCATATGTTTTACATAATAGTATCCAACAGAAAGGTTCTTTTTATTAAATACTGTGTTGTTTAAAAATTATTAACTTTCAAACTGCATTTACAACGATAAGGGTAAAGACAAATTCATTTTCAGATCTGAAAAGTTAATCTTTTAAAGCAGTTATCTTTGCCAAAATATACATTTCACAATAGAGACAAACTATAAAATATTAATCATGTGGCACTTCCGGCAAATCTCTGGCTGTAAAATGTAAAATAAACAAAATGTAAAAATAAATTGTCTTTACCGTTATTTGTACATTTTCATGAAAATGGCGCATTTGAATTGAGAAATTTTATGTATATTCCCTTCTTTTGAAAATCAATTCAATTTATAAATCTTTTGGTAGACCTGTGCAAGTGCCTTTCAGAGAATTAGATGTAATGGTTGAATTTCTCATAAAACCCGGCATGTCTCTAAATCCCTGGTAAAATCATAGTAAAATATACAAATTACAATAGGATTTGAATTATAGGGAAAATGGGAAATTTTTAAAATCTCGTACAGGAATTATTTGAACCATCTTTTCTCAGAGCAGTGAAATTATGTAGTAAGCTTACACTTTGTGTATTGTTATTCTGAAATTTCAAGGGAATCTACTCAGAATCGAAGAAAATCTCCAATGCCTCAGATTTTTATGGCAAGCCGTTTCGATATTCGATTAGCGGTCTTCTGATGTGAAGCGGTGTAAGAAAAACATAACAAATAGCCTTCTTGACTTTCTGCATCATATATTCTGACTGCAGTTTCAAACTTTACGTTATTTCTCAAGGAAAGGATATGTGGTCTGTTTTGGCATTTATTTTTTTTATTTTTGATATCAAATATTAAATAAAAAAAATATTTATATAAAAAATAGAGTAATAAATACCGAAGCCATGTTTTGGATGAATTTTCATGAAAGTTCTGGATAGAATGCACAGATTCAGATGACGTGCGAAATGTTACTGCTCTGAGAAAAATATTGCCCAAAACCCGTTCTTTCGAAATGTGAGATATGTATATAAAATATAGATAAAATATAGGCCTAGCCTATTTAAAATGGACAATAAATCTAGCACGAACCAATTGTTTATGAGAAACGTAGCCAACGTAGCCAAAAATCTTCCTTCATTCACAGATTGAGAACATTTATGACCTATAGCCTAAACTGACAGGCGATTTAGTAAAAATGAATGAATGAATGAATTTAAATGCAACATACATGCGCGCTATGCAAAGTTCCCGAACAATCTTGTGAGTTCATGGGCATCGTCGGGATTTCTTGAGAGGAGGAAATTTCCAATGCTTGTTTATTAGACCAGTGCAGTACTGTGCTGTCCAATAACGTATACATACGGTTGGGCGCTAAAGGAGGAGGCGGGGGGGCTTGTCACGATCTTGGAGTTCATGACAATAACCATCAACAGTCAGCGTGGTTCTGCGGATCAAGACTATCGAAAAACAGCTCACTTCTCTCCTGTGTGACATCAACTTTTCCGGAGCTTTTGACTTTGTGATGCCTCGACCTTATCTAGCAGACGACACATATTCTAAAATTCCGAATTCTGCGCCTCAAGGTGAAAGGGAGAAAACCACACATTGTTCAGATCCATACTCTGTTGTTTTGTTATCTCTCTTTCATTGCACCGGAAAGCCATGCGTCACTCACAGCTGACTCATGTGGCTGGTACGGCTCCCATAAAATTAACATTATGAAATACAAATACATGCCTCTACAGATAAATCAACACAAATAAAAATAAAGCATTAATTTTCGGTGCCCGATTTTCAAATATTGTCGGATGTTGTCTACGAGGTTCATATTCATTTTATCAAAATCAAATAAAATCAATTTATCAAGAAAAACGGGCGCCCGGCCACGTAGCATTGAATCCGTACCTTAGTTGTGCGGGTCGTTGACAGCTGATGGAACAGCTCATCAATTGTTATCCGCTCTCGTTTAACGAGAGTTGTCCCCGAGAGAATTTGGACGCACAGAATTTTAGGTTCCATAATCTGTCACAATTTGAGGACAAATGCCCAATCTCAGTAAACTCAGATATAATATCACGGAATATTATATCTGAATTCAGCCCTATATAAATCCCATGTGAATTTGAAACTACATTTGTTAGCCAATCAGGTGGCTAGCTTGTTGAAATCACGCCCACAGTAATTACACGCGGTAGCACGTGGACTAATATGTAAACATTATCGAGAAACAGTATTCAAATACGGCATCATTTCCAGACATAAACCATGAAGATCAAAGATTTTACTCCCGCCGAAAAGTCTGGCTTTGTTTGGGAGTAGAAAATATCAAAAGATTGTGCCGCGCGAAGATGTTAATCTCCGTGAAGTAAACGTCAATCATTATCAGAGAGAAAAGTCAGAAATTGTCGTGATTGGCTTATTATGGCATCTCGCAGAATATCGGCGAACATTTCGCAAGTTTTCATAGCGTTACGTCTAGATGGTATTCCCCTGATTTACCATCTTGGTTTACCTAGATTGAACAAATGCCCAGCGTCCAAGGATTAACCCCCAACAAATAATAATCAATAAAAATTCTCTGTATAGCGTATGTCGGAGAAATGTTGTTCTCTCTGTCTGTTAGTTTGTCCTTCGTTCTTTCCCTGATTCCCATCTGGTATATAATTGCCGTTAATTCTGAGGCAAAAGCTTCATCCCGGCGTACCGACAGGTGCATTGACGCGTGACTCGGCGAAAATTTGTGCTTCGCACATTTCCTCTACTGCCCGTGCATACAGCATAGGCCTTATTTTCAATCAATTATAACTGAACTTTTCGACAATAGTAGGATAATTTGATGCATATCATATTTATACCGATATCGAGAAATGCCCCCTATGTTGTAAGCATAGGCAGAACACAAATATACAAACACAGATATGAATCCGGGTGTCATTGCACTTGCCGTTGCGTCGGGGAGAACTGTTTTGTCTAGGGATTAACGACGGTTATCTGAATCGACTGAACAATGCTACCCATGCTGACCCATTCTTGATATGTTAGGATGTTGTAAGATTTGTTTCCCACTTTATCAAGTTCATGTACAGAATTTATAGTTGTACACTAGATACCGGCAAATGTCATTGATTTTCATTTTAATATAACTAGAATACGAGACGGTAATCACTCTGATCAACTGAGCTGATCAACCTTCACTATAATAGCATATCTCCGAGTGGGTACTGTATTTTATGCAGGTTAGCAGTTTTAGGGTGGAAAACTGTATAGTTTTGTTTCATTCACGAACCGACTTGAATACCTACCGGTACGTTTGTTCTTATTTTTACGTGAAACGTGATTTGTTCTGGTGGGACGTGATCGACCTAAATTTCAATGAGGTCTGTAAAACTGATATTTACTGTGAACCGGGACCTCTGATTTATTCAAGAAAGAAAATGAGAACAAAACGGAGCTTCAATAGATTTCTAGCACGGATGGGACCTGGTTTTCTTGCTTTCGTCCATCTTCAAAATAGACCTATTACGTTGGTCACATTGAAAACAGGGAATCTTTCCACAAAACGTATCTGTATCGTATTCTGCAAAGATTGGATAAGAACCATCGTTCCTTCGCTGGTATATTAGCTTATCTAGCAAGCGTCAGATCCGACATTCAATATTCAACCTTCGTCCAAAAAAGCATTTCCGCGTCAATAATTGAATATTGAGTACCGTAGATTCGGGTCACACTGGCTCTTTTGTGTCTCACGCAGGACCCTTTGTTTTGCAACGGGGTTTGTATCTGCTCAGCTTTTCAAACGAAATATCAGCGGCCGAGGTTTAATAACCGATTAGTAATTTTGTGACCGAGTTCTCTTTCTCTTGAACATCTCGCCATGCACACGTCGGCATATACCTGCCTCAAGAGAAACACGTATTACGAATATTACAAATATCAAAGTACAGTAAATGAATTTGATGACAAAGCAGATGAAGTAAGATGTTAAGAAACGTCCGTATTTCTATTTTTACAGAGGAAAATGTCATCTTCTGGCAACTTACCGATTAGCTTATTGATATACATTTAGTAATGATACATGTCCTATTCAGGTAAAGTACTTGCTTATGGGCTTATTGCTGTACAGAATACTATAAATGTCATATTCAAGTAAATTTTGCCTCTGGGATTATTGCAGTGCAGAGTAACTATAAATGGCATATTCTGGTAAATTACCTGCCTCTGGGCTTATTGCTGTGCAGAGTAACTATAAATGTCATATTCTGGTAAATTACCTTCCTCTCGTTATATTTCTGTACAGAGTTATCAATGTCATATTCTGTTAAAATTACCTGCCTTCGGGCTTATTCATATAAAGAGTTAGCATAAATGTCATACCGGTATTCCAAAAAATTGTCTGACCCTTATTCATGCCTCAGAGTTTATTTCTGTACAGAGTAACTTCAGATGTCATATTGTGGTAAATTACTGGCTTGTTGTTGTATAGAATAACTATACATGTTATATTCTGGTATCTTAAATGTATCTGAGCTGATTTTGTCAGAGTAACTATAAATGTCATGTTCTAGTAAATTATCTTGTCTCTGGGCATTATTCATGTACAGTGTAATAATCAATGCCATGTACCGTACAGAGTAACTATGAATGTCATAGTGTGGTAAATTACCTGATTCTGTACTTATTTATGTATCGTGCAGAGTAACTATAAAAGTCATATTCTGGTAAATTACCTGCCTCTGAGTTTATTGGTGTACCATAACACTCTTACAAGGCTAATGTTGGATTTAACATCTAGAGTGTTGGAGGAGGGAAAGCACTTAGAAAGTGCTGTATTCACCACATTTAAGTGTGGGATATAACAGCTTAAAATGTTGCATTTGACACTTATATGTTATAAATACAACACTTTCTAAATGTTTTCCCTCCTCCAACACTCTAGATGTTAAATCTAACATCAGCATTTGAAGAGTAACTATAAAAGTCACGTTCTGGTAAATTACCTGCCTCTGAGTTTATTCTTGTGCCGTACAGAGTAACTATAAAAGTCATATTCTGGTAAATTACCTACCTCTTGATTGTATTCATGAACCATACAGAGTAACTATAAATGTCATAATCTGGTAAATTACCTGCCTCTGAGTTTATTTATGTACTGTACAGAGTAACTAAAAAAAAGTCATATTCTGATAATTTACCTGCCTTCATTCATGTACCGTACAGAGTAACTTTTGAAGTCATATTCTGGTAAGTTACCTGCCTTTATTCATGTACCGTACAGAGTAACTATAGAAGTCATATTCTGGTAAGTTAACTGCCTTTATTCATGTACCGTACAGAGTAACTATAGAAGTCATATTCTGGTGAGTTACCTCTCTTTATTCATGTACGGGACAGAGTAACTATAGAAGTCATATTCTGGTAAGTTACCTCCCTTTATTCATGTACCGTACAGAGTAACTATAGAAGTCATATTCTGATTGATTACCTGCCTCTGAATTTATTCGGACACAGAGTAACTAAAAATGATATAGGCTGGTAATTTACTAGCCTTTAGGTCTAATAGTATTCTTGTGTGGAGAAAGTTTTACTTGTGTGTTAATTAGAGAGAGAGAGAGAGAGAGAGAGAGAGAGAGAGAGAGGAATTAAGGTTTAACTTCGGTGAGTAAACGTGCGGAAGATCAGTGGATATGTTGGTCTAGAGAACTAATTGGTCATGATTACATGATGAGTCTAGAGGACTAGTCAGTCACGATTTCATGTTATTTATGGGTGAGAGAACGTACTGTAGAACAGTGGAGATGATGGGTATAGAGGACTCGTCAATCATGATTATATGTTACTTATGGGTGAGTGAACGTACGGTAAATCAGTGGAGATGATGGGTATAGAGGACTGGTCAGTCATGATTACATGTTACTTATGAATGTGGGAATTAACGCACTGTAGATCAGTGGGAATGATAGGTATAAAGGACCAGTCAGTCCAATCTAATTAAAATTAAATCCTATCTGCTCCCCGATTTGGATATATCGCTTGTAGGATCTAACATGCTTGCAGTAACTCGCGTGTCAACCAATCCAGAGAACGCTTCATAGTGCTTTGAAGGGAACATTGATGACACAGAAGTGGGTTTTGGTTGGCTCAGCCGAATCAGCCGGCTCGCTCTTTTCATGTTGCCGCGGTCCCGACATTGTGGCACCATAATACGGGGTAGATATATGGACTGATCTTTGGTGTAAACATTGGGGTAAATGGACACAGTGAACCTATCTCCCCTACCAGACTGCAAATGGATGAGTCCAGATGCGACCATGATGTCATAATGCTATTACATATCCATGATCCCACGCACATTGAGGTATCCTTGACCCCGTGGTGCACTGCTCACATTTCGCACAGAGAAGTATGTATGGTCCTGCGGTACACCATTCCAATCTTACAAAGAGAAGTGTGTATTGTCCTGTGATACATCGTCCCTATTTGACACAGAGGTGCAAATGATCCTGTGGTACACTGTTCCCATTTCACACGTATGAATGGGGCTGTGGTGCACTGTCCCCATTTCACGCAGAAGATTATGTATGGTCCTGCGGTACACCTTTTCCAAGCCACACAGAGAAGTATGTATTGTCTTGTGGTACACTGTTCCCACCTTAAACAGAGAAGTATGTATGGTCCTGGTGTGCACTGTTCCCATTTCACACAGAGAAGTATTATGGTCCTGTGGTACACCATTCCGGTCTCACACAGAGAAGTATGTATTGTCCTGTGGTACACCGTTCCGACTTGACACATGGGGTGCAAATGATCCTGTGGTACACTGTTCCCATTAAACACAGAGAAGTATGTTTTGTCCAGTAGTTCACCGTTCTCATCTACCTAAGAGGAGTGTGTATGGTCCTGTGGTACTCTGCTCTCATTTCGCAGAGAGAATTATGTATGGTCCTGCGATAGACCAATCCCATGTCAGGCAGTGGTGTATGTATGGTTCTGAGATATTTTTTTTTATTTCGCACAGAGAAGTATGTATGTTCCTTTGGTACAATTTTCCAATTTCACACAGACAAATAAGTATGGTCCTGTGGTACTTCTTTGCCAGATCACAGAGAGTGGTACGTTTGGTCCAGTGGTACATCATTCCCGTTTCACACATAGGACTGTGTATGATCCTTGGGTACACCATTCCTATTTCACACAGAGAAATATGTTTCGACTTGAGGCAATCTGTTCCCATTTCACGCAAAAATGTTATGCATGTTCCTGCGGTAAACTGTTTCCATTTCACAAAGAGAAGTAGGTCTGGTCCTGTGGTGTGCTGTTACCATTTCTCACATAGAAGTATGCATGATTCTGTGGTGAGGCATTGAGAATTATTTATAGTCCTTCGATACACCATTGCCATTTCACACATAGGAGTGTGTATGTTTCTGTGGTACACTTCCCGTTTGACACAGATAAGTATCAATATTCATGTGGTGCACTCCTCCCATTCCGCACGGCATGTATGGTCCTGCGTTAGACTGTTCCCATTTCATTCACACACGTTTGTATGATCCTGTGGTGCACTGTTCCAATTTTACGCAAAGAACTATTATGGTCCTGTGGTGCACTGTTCATATTTCGCGCAGCGAAGCATGTATGGTCCTGTGGTGGACTGTTCCAATTCGCACAGAGAAGAAGTTTTTGTCCTATGTTGCACTGTTTTCATTTCCCACACAGAATTATGTGTGGTGCTGTGGTGCTCTCTTCTTATTGCGCACTGCGAATTATTTATATTCCTGCGATACACTATTCCCATTTCACACATAGGAGTGTGTATGTTTCTGTGGTACGCTTCCCGTTTTACACATAGAAGTGTCAATAGTCATGTGCGTAACTTGTGTCTAATTCCGCTTAACCCGGGGCTAGGGGCCGTATGAATCCATGTACTTCAAGATCCTCATGGTACTCATATGAACAGTCACAATCAAAGCGTGACTGAGATACACCATTCTTTAGATGACGACTTTACAACGAATATTATGGATTACGAATACTGATCAGCGATACGGATTTGATCTTTTTGGAACATCATGATGTTGACCGCTTCTCTCTTGCAGGAAACAATCCTATGTTTATGTATACTATGATTGTCTTTTTGAGTTTGGTGCTAATACTGTTATATGGAATATGGAATAGGACTTTGGATTATGGACGCGGATATTCTCTAATGGACGACGGCTGAATTATGAATGATGGACCAGACGCTTGTAATGTGGTGCACTCATCCCAATCCCGAAGCATGTATGGTCCTGTGGTGGACTGTTCTCATTTCATACACAAACGCTTGTATGGTCCTGTGGTGGACTGTTCTCATTTCATAAACAGACGTTTGTATGGTCCTGTGGTGGACTGTTCTTATTTCATACACAGACGTTTGTATGGTCCTGTGGTGGACTGTTCCCATTTCACTCAGAGAATTATTATGATCTTGTGGGGCACTGTTCCCATTTCACACGCAGAAGTATATATGGTCCTACGGTGCACTGATCCCATTTCGCACAGGGAAGTATGTGAAGTAGGACTCGGTCCGGGAGAAGATGCGGCAGGCTTACCTGTATATTAGCTCTTTCAAATCCCTTCGGCGGACTATTACCTCTTTACAGTACGGCTGGTTGTTGTTGACTGGGCCCGTGTTTCCTGACTTTTCCCGATCTCCCCATTTTAGCCTTTCCAGCCCTCTGATTGGTCGAGGATGATCGGGACTCTTCGGTTTTATCCGCCGGTCCAACATAGTCTCGGCGGACCTAGTCCAACCACTACCACACTCTTCCCCCTCCTGATTTTTGGGGTGGGTTTTCTCCAGCCTGCCAGCTTTTTTTATCGTCTTCTTTGTATCCAACCCTAGCCCTACCCTAACTGTCCCTAACTTCAAAATATGTTGCTAAAAACTCCCTGATATTCTCAAACCTTATGCTACACTTAAAATGGTGCAATTCCCAATACTCCAGCATTTCTGCCTAGCATGGCCTGCACCTAAAAATAAGCTACGTCATCATCAAAAATGCTGACACTAAAACTTCCCTATAACCCTAGCATTATACTACACTTAAGATGGTGCCATTCCAATTACTTCCAATATTTTCATTGAACATGGTATGCACCTTAAAATATACCAACTTCAAAAAATACTAATGCTAAAACTTCCCTATCTTTGCACTTAAGATGGCACACTCTATCAAACACACTAAAATTGTATTTTACAGATTCAGAGAAATACTCTACTTATCCCTTTCTTCTCAAACCTCAACTTCAGTCTGTTAGCAGACCGCGAGGCTACCTAACACCCAACTACCATAACCTTTTTAGTCAACCTCGTCAGGTTTTGACTTCACTATTCCCCGCTAGCCCCCAAATTCCCTTCCCCCCACTGGGGCATGCCTACTAGCCGATCCAGTGGAAAATCCAAGAGCTACTCATAAAAATTAACCAAATCCTAAAAATATGAACCCCAAGGCCTACCAGCCTTATCCCCTCCCTCCCAAAATTCAGCTGGCTCGCCAGCCATTTAGCCTGGAGCCAGCCACACGCTGAGCACGGAGCCGACCATTCACCCAACCCACCACTTCTTTAAGATCCTTCAACGGCCTTTCCAAATGTTTAGGCCTAGAATTGGCACCTACAAATAAAGAGGGCTACGTAATTCTGAAGGGCGACCAAAAAAAAGAGAGTAACTTTAAAGCTTTAGTTCCTGTAAATCTCATTAATTTATTTTCAGCTATTATGGAAAGCTGAGGCTGACATCAATACCCATAACAGGCACTAAGTGTCTCCCCTTTTGTACTCAGCGTGTGTGAATATAACAATCTATAGAATATTCACAAGAATGTGAGGCCTAAGAGGGAGAACCGCCTACCAGCTTTCTCCCTCCCAAAGGCCCACATTTTCAAAAATCACTCCCCTCCATCTGTTTTCCCCTGGGATGAGTCTTGAGAAATAAATATGAGGCCCCAGAGGGAAGACCGCCTACCAGCGTCCCCCCGCCCAAGACCCCCATCCCAAAACCCATCCTGTTTCTGTATTTCCCCTGGAGTGTCAAGCCCGTCTTCCGGAGACCACCCGGCGTAACGCCCTATGCCGGAAGATGAAAGAATCGGCAGGCGTTCCGCCGGGTCATCTCCGCGGCCAGCCGGGGTGGTAAGTTTTTCACCCCGGCAATCCATTGGACAACGGGCCATCCCAGGGGTTGTTGATGCGTGGGAACCCTGGAGGAGACTGGTATGGCGCGTCCGACTTCACCAGCAGCCGATCCATGGCCAGGCCCTGAACAGCGGCCCTGGTGTCCCCGCAGTTCATGGTACGGGCGCTCACCCCAAATATTACATTTGAGAAGCGCCCAAGCCATGACTCAAGGGCAACAGGGCCCCCCAGGAAGCAATGAACATGGACAGGGTGCGTTGCCGGTAGTGTCTCCCCCAGGATCCCCAAGAGGTCATTGAGGGCCATGGTCTGCCCTTCTCCATCCCGGCAGCCACCCCTCCGGGTATTTTCCCGGCAATGGATGACCACCGGGAGGTTCAGCTGGACCGCCAGTGGCAAGGTTTCCTTCAAGAAGTTAGCCGGACACTGGCGCTCCACGGCAGACTCATGGTCCTCATAATCTAGACCGACCTCCCCCAGACCAACATATCCTGGGGACCGCAGGAATTGCTGAAGCCTGTCTTTTGTTTCCTGGTCCACAGGACGGCTTGCCTGGTGGGGGTGAAGTCCATAAGTGATGTGCACCCTTGGGTCCCCGAGAAGCGCGGTCATGGATTTGGATTTCCAGCCCCCCGGGAAGACAAGGTTGCACACCATATGCTGCATTACCACTGGAGTTCGTAAAAGATGTACTGTCCCAACCTCATCCCCGATGGCCTCCAAGGTATACCTACCATGGAGACGACCGAGGACGACATCCAGATGGCAATGGGAGTCCATCAACCTCGGAGGCGGATGGGCCTGAGCAACCCATATAGGGTTGTCCAGACCCGAGGAGTCTATTGGCCTTTCTAGCCGCTGGAACTCCTCCCTTAGATGGACTGGCAGAATGGCCAGTAACCTGGCCAGTATTCGCCAGTCCATCAAAGCACCCACCGAGGTCGGGGGACTTAACAAATATTCCCCTGGCTCCGTCTCGCAAGCCATATCAAAACCCATCATTATGGTTTGCCGGGTGACTGCGGGACGAAGACAGGGGTCTTCCGGATACAGTCTGTGGGCCCGGACAATAATTCTGGGTATGTCCGGACCCCCAGGATTGGCATTAGAGTATGGAGTAATCCATGGAAGAGGGCCACCCAGTTCCACCAACGAGTGTCTGTGAGGGTTCATTCCTCCATGGATTCGTGTCCAGGATCCAGCCCGTGTTTTAACGTAAAACACAGGCTGAATCGATGAATTTTACACAACTAGCAAGCCACCTCAGGGGACATCCAGAACAGAAAATGATTCCGCTCCAGATGTCTCCTGGGGCGGGTGCCGGTCCAGGTACACAACGGACACTGGTGCCACTCTCGGAAGATCGCATTAATTCGAGCTATGGAGTGAGAGTCGACCGAACTCGGGGTCAGCGGACGGTCGACAGCCAACCAGCGTCCCCCGCCCGATCCCAGATTTAGCCCACTCCCAGGAGCATCCCCAGTGTCCATTGCCGATGGAGGCACTGCCGAATCCGAGGCCAACGGAGGGTAAACAGCCTGCCAGCGTTCCCCTCCCAACCCCGGACTCGCCCATGCCTCCACCGTCACTGCCCTACCTGGTGCCCCTCCGACAAAACCCGACATCCCTCCCACTGCCCCTTCTAATTGCCCAACTGGGCTGGGTGGTGCTTAGTTGGTTCGTCGTGATATAGCTGAAATATTGTTGAAAGCGACGTTAAATTCTATTCACTCACTCACTCACTCTAATTGCCCAAGTATTCCCCTCCCCCTGCCTACTCCTATCCCTCCCACTGCTCCCACTGGTTCTACCAACGATGCCCTCCCCCCAGGCGTAGCCCTCCCCGGAATTAATTTCTCCCCCAGTCCGAAAAATCCCAATCCCCCTCCCCACTCGATTCTTCCCCAATTGATTCATCCCGCGTCCCCAAATTTGACAAGCCTGTCGCCCATGACCCAGCTGCACTATCCCCCCCACCCACTGATTCTATCGCACTATACCACACCTCATCCCCCGAAATTTCCCCCCTTAAATCCACCCCCTTATCCCCCTGCTTCCCCTGTTTAATCACAAAAATTTTCCTGAACATACTGACTGACTGCCTTTTATCCTTTTTTTTTCGTTTCTGAAAATCAAAGAAAAAAAAGCAAAATGTCTCACACCACAACATCAAAAGCAACTCAAACCTAATCACGCACCGACAAAACCCGACAACCAACCACACAAACCAAACAACTTGGGCGCCCAAGACAAAGACTTCACAAATGACAATCTATACAACATCACGAACAATGATGTCACCAATCACAATCTATACGACAAAAATGACATCACCAATGACATATCTTGCACAGCAACAAGACATCACAACTTCACTTGCCTTATTTCCTCTAACCTACTCCACTTCTTCACTGGAAGCAGGCCACACATAATTTTTTCCATTATTAGGTATGCACCTTCCCAATTTCATTTTGACTTGTGCAAGTGACCCAGGATGCACCTAGGACCTTTTGGACAAGTCTGCTCACTTCTCTGACAAAGCATAGCATGATAATTCTTTTCCTCTGGAATCAACACCAAAGAAAATTCTAGCACGACCCTAGATATCTCACCATCTAGGAGCAGTCATATGCTGACAAAAACTGGGGTTTTCGAACCTTCCGACCCCCTCGTGTAACACGAGGTTCTATTATCGGTTGAACCGAAGAAGTAGCCTCGTGCACCTTTGCCGGTTGCGGTTTCTTAGCTTCTCGCGGTTCCGCGAACAACAAGTCCAAGTTCCAATCCGGAACTTCGTCTGTCAAACCGAGAGGAACGGGATCTCCTACAACACAAGGGGCATGCAGAACAGGTTGTGCGCACTCCCCAGGGGAAGACTCCACTGATACCCGATCTGGTACTCGTCCTTGTCCAGACTTTCCCGTGTCAGCGGTGAATTCCCCCGAAGAAAGCTTCACGGATTCTGAAATTGGTACTCGTCCTGATTCAGACTTTCCCACGTCGGACGCCCTAGCTAAACTCAGTAAAGCATCCGCCGTGAACTTTTGCAGGTTAACCTCTGCCACTCCCAATAGAATGTCCACTGGCAGAATGACTTCCCTCCCCAACATCAACATGTTGGGAGAGAAAGCGGTATCGCGATTCGGCATAGACCGAATAGCCATTCCGATTAATGGGAGCTGTTTATCCCAGTCCATCTGCCTATTCTCCAGGTAACAACGAATCACCTGGAGCAAGACGATTATACCGTTCCACCTGACCATTGGAACAGGGGCGGTAAGAGGTAGTGCGAGATTTCGTGACTTCAAAAACCTTGCAAAATTCAGAGAACAAGTTACCGACAAAGTTCCTGCCTTGATCGGTATGCCCTTCAATGGTACCCCAAACCGTACTATGAACCCCTCAAGAAATGCCATGGCGACACTTTCCGCCGATTGCTCAGGAAGGGGGCAAATCTCCAGCTATTAGTAAACTGGTCAATCATCATTAGGATGTAGCGATTCCCCCCTTCTGAAGTCACCAGCGGGCCCAAGATGTCCAGATGGACCCATTCCATTGGTGCTCCTGCATGGAAAGAGCCCAATACCCCTTTAGGGTTCACTTTCGGTTTCTTGTTGGTGTTGCAAGTAGCACAGGTCCGAACATACAGCTCTACGTCCCGAGTCAAGTTAGGCTGAACGAAAGAACGTGTTGTTAAAGCCAACGTCTTATCGCGGCCCAAATGACCCCCAGTATTTGTGTCATGCACTAAGCGCAACACTTCTGAACGTAGCTCTGACGGTACTACTAACTTCAGCTTGGAAGTCACTCCATAGTCCCACTGATAATACAAAACTCCATCTTTCAGTCTCAGGCATGAACGACATAGCCACAGGTGCTTTGTCACTGGACTGCACATAAATAGTCGTGATGGAGTTTGTCCGGTTTCCACATGATCAATCACGGGACGAAGCTGTACGTCCTTCAACTGTTTCTCCCTCATTTCAGATGGGGAGAATAATTCAGAGATGACGTCCAGCGACCCAGGATCTGGATCTGGGTCAGCCTGGTCATCCAGATCGACGAACAAAGCCCGTGCCGCGATTGCTGCCGTACCAGTGGTGGCCAAAGGAATCACATCATCCACATCCTCTGTGAAACGGCCCCACTGGTTATGGGCTCTCAGACAGGATTTACATCCCCCACAAGGAAGGAACTCTGGTTGGCTTCCCGCCACATAGCAGTTACATGCGGGTAAGCAGTCTGGGATACGCGACAATCCATCGGCATTCCCATGAGCAACCCCAGCCCTGTGTCGTACTGGCTGAGTTCCTCCAGTCATCTAGCCAACTGGCCTTCAATCTGGCGGAACCGGGTCAGCCATACCAAGCTATTGTGGTCCGTACGAATCAGAAAAGGCTTACCCAGCAAATAGTGCCTAAAAGTCCGGGTAAAAGTTACGACCGCTAAAAGTTCTTTACGGGTCGTACAATACCGGCGCTGCATTGGGGCCAGGTTTCGACTGGCGTACGCTATCGTGCGCTCAACACCACTCTGTACCTGCACAAGTTCTGCTCCTATCGCGGTATCAGAAGCATCGATGTCCAAGATGAACGGATCATCCACCGTAGGGATGGCCAAGACAGGCGCCCCAATCACGGCCTCCTTAAGTCCCTCGAATGCCTGTTGATGTCGGCCCTCCCAGCTGAAATGAGCCTTGGGCTCCGCCAAATCATACAGGCACCCCGCTATCTTTGCAAAATTGGCTACAAAATCACGATGATAGTTTACAAACCCCAGAAATGCCTGGAGTTCTGTACGGTCTGTAGGCAACGGCCATGCACCCACGGCACTGATTTTACTGTCTGTAACTGCAATTCCTGCCCTGCTGACTGTTTTTCCGAGAAATTCTACCTCGAAACAAAAAACACTTCTTCGGTTTCAGCTTCAGGTTATGATCCTGAAAGCGCTGTAACACAAGACGGAGATTTGCCAACACTCGATCAAAAGTCCGACCCACCACCACCACATCATCCAGGTAGGCAAGCACTTCCTTCCAGGTCAGGCCACGAAGCATAGTCTGCATTGCTCGTTGAAAAGTGACCGGAGCATTGCAAAGGCCGAATGCATCCGTACATGCTCGAAAAGCCCATACTTGGTGATGAACGCGGTCTTATTGCGATCAGCTGGGTCGATCGAGATCTGCCAGTACCCCGTCGCCAGGTCTAGCGTGCAAACATACTCGGCCCCATCTAGCGCATCCAAACAGTCGTCAATTAACGGCAATGGGAAGGCGTCTTTTACCGTAATATCATTTAGGGCTCTAAAATCAATGCAATATCTCACTGACCCGTCCTTCTTCCTGATCAAACCGGGGCGGAAGCACAATCTGATTTGAAAGGTTGGATGACGCCTACATCCAACATCGCCTGCAGATGTCTTCCCTCCCAGATGTTCTGGTAGGGAATCTGTCATAGGAGCACTATTTACTTTACACAGTATCTGTGCTCGGGTCGCTGTACACCCCGTCCAATTCCAGCGTTGTCCCGATCCATGCTCCACTAGATATTGTCACCTCACTTGTAGACGGATTACGCAGGCAAATCGGGACCCTTGAAGCACCCCGAATTGCCATCTTGGGCACCATTATAACTGACTGGTCAATCACAGGCTCCAAGCGTAATCCACTGGCGCGAAACCATGCATCACCCCCTGAACCAACTGGGAGGTGAGCGGTGGAATAGTAACAGTTTCAGTCAGCGTAACCCCACTAATTGACAGTGGTTCCCCTTCTCCATGACAATTCAAGGTCGCGGACACCTTCCTGTCTCCGACATTCATATTGAAGTCCACAATACAGTTATTTGCAGACAGAAAGTCAAATCCTAAGAGAAGGTCATCAACTAATGGAGCAACCACGACGTCCCAGGTACAATGAAAATCTAGTACTGACATTGGTACCTGCCTAACCAGCATTCCCATACTAGAGGATCCCTGGAACGCCCCAGTTATTAATTGTTTGAGGTTCCTTCTCCAATGCAAAGGCAACTGCCTGTCGCTCTCGGCACCCTCGCAAAAAATGCTCCACACAAACAGTTTGAATCACACTGTCTGGAGCATCGGGATAAGCATTCAATGTCAAATAGTTGCATTTTTCTGCAAAATCCTCGAGTGTCTCATCGGGACCCCGTTCTTCAACCTGTAACCGCCGTCTAATTGCTTGCGGAGGTTCGCGAATACCGTATCGCTTTTCTAAATTCTCCATCAATCTGTCCAAGTCTCCCTTATCTCTTTCAGATTGCACATGGAAATACTCGATGGCTTTTCAATGCATACACTCTAAAAGTTTTCGGAGAGCTTTCTTCTTATCCCATGCCCTAATTTTGGATTCCAATTCGAATTTAATTCGAAATGGAATCCAAGTATCTTTCACCCCCGAAAACAACAAGGTCTTTGGTAAATGTGGACTACGGCTACGCCTACGATATCCCCTAGTCGACCTTTCAGTCCCCGGAGATCTTGATGCGCGGGAGTAACCTGATCCACTATTACATCTTCTATCATCAGTATCAGCTTCTGTTCTTGCGCTAGCGCAGGGGCTTGGATTACGTGATTATTGATTACCGCAGGCGGTTGCGGTTGAGAATCGTACCTCACTCCCCTATGACTAAGTGGTGGAGGTAAGGTATACCGACTGGCCGCCTCAGTGTCACATCTAGCAGGAGTCGAAGTCCTTGCATTCTGATGCACACCTATCGATCGAACGGCCTGTGTACCCACTTCTTGACTACCAACCTCCGTCCCTCGAGATGGACCCGTATGAACGGAAGTTGGCAGCCCAGAATTACGAACTGGTCCCCGAATACCTGGGGGATTGCCATGACCATTAACGCGAGTCGATGGCATTACGCTCATCAGTCCATCTATAAATCTGGTCTGAGAGTTGTCCAGCACAGCCGTAGGAACAGTGGTATCATCCAATATTTCCTCATCGGCATGTTGCTGAACCGACTCCTGCCTTGGCTTCCGCTGAACAGCCTCGCCAACAGAAAAGGTGTTATTTAACGGATTTGATTCCACTCCTGTACGTGGAGCATTCACTAGTGCAGATGGCACATTCACCTGAACATGGTGATCACTCGACTGAACCGAAACTGCGTTTAACCGAGCATGGAATGCATTCACTGGTGCAGGCGATGCCGTTACCGGAACCGGAACTGCATTCAACCGATTTGGAGCCTCTTCCCTACCCCTTCCAGTTAACTGTTGAGGTGTGTCATCAGCATTATCTACTAGGTCCGCCTGACGAGCGTCCCTTGTCCGTTCAGAGGTTACCTGTAATGAACTCTCTGATGTTCCTACACGTTGGTTTCTTAATAATGCAACGACAATTCTTATATCTGAACCCAGTTGTTCTACTTTACCATCCACTTCACCTACTTTGTCATTCACTTGACCTACTTTACCATCCACTTCACCTTCGTTGTCATTCACTTGACCTACTTTGTCATCCACTTCACCTACTTGCGTGTTTACTTGTTGACCTAATTGTTCAACCTTAATATCCACTTAGGTCAATTGGCGCCCATGAGTATCAACCTTTTCCTCTATTTGACCTACTCGATCCGTCAATTCCTGATGCTGATCAACTACTGTTTCTACTTCATTCCGAAGACGCTGAAAGGTTTCTTCCAATTGATCATTCCTACTAGAAAAATTATTAATGAATTTCTGTATCTCGCGGTCCTTGGTAGCCAATTGACTCTCCAAGAACACACGATTTTCCACAAATTCGTTTTTGCAACCCATGTAGGTGGCCTTCTTGAAGCTTTAATTGATACTCCATGAGTGTACTTCCGCGCATCTCTACCCCAGTTATGGTTCCGCGTAACAACAACTCAAAGGCATATTCCTTTGTAAACTGTGTTGCTTGCAGAAATTCATCAAATGGAATCAATTCATCTGGTCTTTGGAGAGTTACTAATGCATTAGCCCTAGCAGCACCAATATCTTCCAATTGAATCAGTTCCTCACTTGTAGCTATTGCTACATTCAATGGCCCTATCTCACTATCTTTGATGTCCAGAATAGAAGTGAGCAGACAAGCCAACGGAAATTATAACCAATATTCTCCACTATATCACGTGAACCCGTAAAAGTCCTATCCAACCAGCAATATATCAACCACTAACCAACCAGGCAACTGCAGAAATTCAAATTATTAATTCACTATCCACCACTCTGGCAATTACCAACTAGTATAACCACAGTGTATGGGGGCTAGCGCAGGGGCTTGGATTACGTGATTATTGATTACCGCAGGGGGCTGCGGTTGAGAATCGTACCTCACTCCCCTATGACTAAGTGGTGGAGGTAAGGTATACCGACTGGCCGCCTCAGTATCACATCTAGCAGGAGTCGAAGTCCTTGCATTCTGATGTACACCTATCGATCGAACGGCCTGTGTACCCACTTCTTGACTACCAACCTCCGTCCCTCGAGATGGACCCGTATGAACGGAAGTTGGCAACCCAGAATTACGAACTGGTCCCCGAATACCTGGGGGATTGCCATGACCATTAACGCGAGTCGATGGCATTACGCTCATCAGTCCATCCATAAATCTAGTCTGGGAGTTGTCCAGCACAGCCGTAGGAACAGTGGTATCATCCAATATTTCCTCATCGGCATGTTGCTGAACCGACTCCTGTCTTGGCTTCCGCTGAACAGCCTCGCCAACAGAAAAGGTGTTATTTAACGGATTTGATTTCACTCCTGTACGTGGAGCATTCACTAGTGCAGATGGCACATTCACCTGAACATGGTGATCACTCGACTGAACCGAAACTGCGTTTAACCGAGCATGGAATGCATTCACTGGTGCAGGCGATGCCGTTACCGGAACCGGAACTGCATTCAACCGATTTGGAGCCTCTTCCCTACCCCTTCCAGTTAACTGTTGAGGTGTGTCATCAGCATTATCTACTAGGTCCGCCTAACGAGCGTCCCTTGTCCGTTCAGAGGTTACCTGTAATGAACTCTCTGATGTTCCTACACGTTGGTTTCTTAATAATGCAACGACAATTCTTATATCTGAACCCAGTTGTTCTACTTTACCATCCACTTCACCTACTTTGTCATTCACTTGACCTACTTTACCATCCACTTCACCTACTTTGTCATTCACTTGACCTACTTTGTCATCCACTTCACCTACTTGCGTGTTTACTTGTTGACCTAAGTGTTCAACCTTAATATCCACTTAGGTCAATTGGCGCCCATGAGTATCAACCTTTTCCTCTATTTGACCTACTCGATCCGTCAATTCCTGATGCTGATCAACTACTGTTTCTACTTCATTCCGAAGACGCTGAAAGGTTTCTTCCAATTGATCATTCCTACTAGAAAAATCATTAATGAATTTCTGTATCTCGCGGTCCTTGGTGGCCAATTGACTCTCCAAGAACACACGATTTTCCACAAATTCTTTTTTGCAACCCATGTAGGTGGCCTTCTTGAAGCTTTAATCGATACTCCATGAGTGTACTTCCGCGCATCTCTACCCCAGTTATGGTTCCACGTAACAACAACTCAAAGGCATATTCCTTTGTAAACTGTGTTGCTTGCAAAAATTCATCAAATGGAATCAATTCATCTGGTCTTTGGAGAGTTACTAATGCATTAGCCCTAGCAGCACCAATACCTTCCAGTTGAATCAGTTCCTCACTTGTAGCTATTGCTACATCCAATGGCCCTATCTCACTATCTGCCATGTCCAGAATAGAAGTGAGCAGACAAGCCAACGGAAACTATAACCAATATTCTCCACTATATCACGTGAACCCGTAAAGGTCCTATCCAACCAGCAATATATCAACCACTAACCAACCAGGCAACTGCAGAAATTCAAATTATTAATTCACTATCCACCACTCTGGCAATTACCAACTAGTATAACCACAGTGTATCAGCCCGCTTTAATCCAACAAGTTGGAAAATACCGACTGAAAGAGAGGGGGGGGGGAAATGAGAAAGCAATGTCAACCGGCACTCACCAACCCGTAGAACCAGCGCGCATCAATTAACTTTCCTCTCCAAACAATTTGGAAAATACCGATCGGAGATGGGGAGTAAAAAATAAAATAAAAAAAACAAAAACAAAAAACCGATGTCACGTAACTCGCACTTACCAACCAGTAGAACCAGTATGAATCACCTCAATCCGTTACCAAATGCAAACTGGGAAATACTGACCGAGGACTAATATCACTAACTGGCACTTACTAACCAGTAGAACCAGTATGAATCAGTTCACCTCAATCGCTCACCAATTCAAATTGGAAAATACCGACCGAAGATGAACAAATGAAAAAAAAAAAAAAAAAATTTAAATTGCTAATTATAATTAAAAAGCCAAAGTTAAGTCGTTGAAATACTCCCAATACATGAATTCTATTATTATCTCTTATGTTTAGGGGAATTCACCCTAGTTAGCAAATTGATTTTTAAATTGGATTAAATCAAGGAGTCAATAGTGAGTGAGTGAATAGCTTTTAACGTAGCTTTCAACAATATTTCAGCTATATCACGACGAACCAACTAAGCACCACCCAGCCCAGCCAAAGTCAGAATCCGACAGGATCCTTTATCGGAAACCGACCTATCACTAAACTAATGAGCAAATTTACAACCTGAAGATCTTTCAGTCCGGGAAGCAGTACTCTCTCATTTATTCCCCAAAATAACTCCCACTCTGCCACTAGAGTTATATTATAAATAATTTTCAATCTATTCAACCCCTCAAAGTTATTTAATAGAAATTCCATTCAGTATAATAAGGTCAAAAGATTTGAATTAGAATCCCTGGCTATTACTATAAAGGTAATGGCTAATTGCTATAACAATATTTGCAAATTCTTCAAACATTTATGCCTACTAGCAGTATCAGATTTAAATTAAATGTTGGATCTTTGTGTGGATTCTAGTGTAAAAAGTATTTAATTAAGGGCTTAACTCTATTGTAACTATTATGTTGTCAATCAAATCACAAAATCACAACCTTGCATACATACACATTAACACGCAACACAAAAAGCAACACAACTGATAACACTCAATGACTGATGAATGTTTTGTTATGAAATGATATATGAAAGGATTTCACACAATACATTAAATCATAAAAACTAGATAATGCCTATATATCCAGCATATCAAAGTAAAAGACAATTTTCAACCGGAGGGATTCACCGAGACCAGCTCTATACTATATCTTTATATTAACTCAAAATTGTCTAATCCCTAACTGCACTATAAATTTAGAAAACAAAATAACAGCCGAATATTGCAAAAAATAATAATAAAATAATTAATTTAGAATTAAAGGCTGGTACTCAGTGGACAACAGGAAGCCTGGTGAATCGTCTCGCAGACCAAGGGAAACTATTCTTGTAATACCCGACTAGATTTCCGAATTTGTTTACATCGAGTAAACCGGTTTACTCTTATAAAAATAAACCCCAAATAATCAGGTTTAATACCACAAAATGCACCACACCGAAGTTGCTCCTAATCCAGAGTTTTATTCCGGTGTTTTCTATTCTATCCCAACCGATAGTATAATATTCTACCTTTTATACCATAATTTGGAAATTGAAACCAAAATTGCCCCGCACGGACTTCACTCTAATCAACCCGGAAAATTCTGCCAAATTTTCCTAATTATTTACAATTAAATCCACGATTCCCACCAACCGCTAAATTTATCCTTTATATCCGTATGTTTTGCTTTAATAGAACTGAAAATATCAAGCCAATATACCCGTTTAGCTGTTTCAAAAACCGAAAGCTCTCCGCTGAATTACTCGAAATTCATCATGGCGGCCAAAAACAAAATGTCAGGATGTCAAACAGCCAAGACCACGTGCGTTTCGAATATCACCCTACAAGGCTATATTTAATTTTACAATCAAAATTAGGCTTGCATAAGTGTGCTTTGGCACCAGATGAAGTAGGACTCGGTCCGGGAGAAGATGCGGCAGGCTTACCAGTATATTAGCTCTTTCAAATCCCTCCGGCGGACTAGTACCTCTTTACAGGGTGTGGTTGACTGGGCCCGTGCTTCTTGACTTTTCCCGATCTCCCCTTTTTAGCCTGTCCAGCCCTCTGATTGGTTGAGGATGATCGGGACTCTTCGGTTTTATCCGCCGGTCCAACATAGTCTCGGCGGACCTAGTCCAACCACTACCACATATGTATGGTCCTGGGGTGCACTATTCTCATTTGACACACAGAAGTATGTCTTGTCCTGTCGTACACTGTTCCCATTTCCCACAGGGAAGTATGCAAGGTCCTTTGGTACATTTTCCATTTCACACAGAGAAGTATGTATGGTTCTGTGGTACACTTTTCCCATTTCACACATTGAAGTATCCTTGACCCCGCGCTGCTATGTTTTGTCCTGTGGTACACTGTTTCCATTTCACACAGAGAAGTATGTAAGGTTCTTTGGTACAGTTTCCATTCCACACGCAGAAGTATGTATGGTCTTGCGGCGCACTGTTCCCATTTCACATGGAAAAGTACGTTTGGTCCTGTGGTACACTCTTCCCATTTCGCACATTGGAGTATCCTTGATCCCTTGATGCACTGTTTCTATTTCCCAGAGAGAAGTATGTATGGTCCTGTGGCTCACGATTCCCATCTCATACGGGAAGGTGTGTATTGTCCCATTCCGCAGAGCGAAGCATGTATGGTCCGGTGGTGGACTGTCCACATTTCAAACATAGACGTGTGTCTGTCCTGTGGTACACTGTTCCCATTTTACACAAAGAACTATTATGGTTCGGTGGTGCACCTTTCCCATTTCACACAGAGAAGTATGTATAGTCCTGTGGTATACCATTCCCATCTAACACAGTGAAGTATGTGTTGTTCTGTGGTACACCGTTCCGATTTGACAGAGGGGTGCGATTGATTCTGTGGTACACTGTCCCCTCCTGTGGTACACCGTTTCCATCTGCCTCAGAGGAGTGTGTATGGTCCTGTGGTACTCGGTTCCTATTTCGCAGAGAGAATTATGCATGGTCCTGTGATACACCAATCTCATTTCCGGCAGAGGAGTATGTATGGTTCTGATGTATTCTGTTCCAATTTCGCACAGAGTAGTATGTATTTTCCTTTGGTACCATTTTCCCATTTCACACAGACAAATGTGTATGGCCCTGGGGTAATACTTTGCTATCTCGCAGAGAGTGGTACGTTTGATCCAGTGGTACACCATTAGTAGTATACAAAGAGTCAGATGATATGAGTTAAGCCGGGAACGATAACTCTTTTTGCACTTTGTTTTTTTTTTGCAAATTTTTGGTTATCTCCCTTCGAACATTTGTGGGATTATTTTGGGACGGTCACGGGGCGGCTCTCGTCCAATCAGAAGCATTTGCACTCATTGACACCGGTGATCCAGCCCTCATTTGCATATTTTCAAAATGGCGGCTTGTTTTTGTATGTTAGGGGTGGTGTGTTTCAAAATGGCGGCTTGTTTTTGTATGTGAGGGGTGGTCGGTTTCAAAATGGTGGACAATTTCACTCAGTGCACTCATTGACACCGGTGTCAATGAGTGCACCTGCACGAAAAAAAAAAAAAGTTCCGGCAAAAAAAAAAAAAAAAAAAATGTATTCATGCGCGGTGATGCGGTTTGGCCGTGGTTTTGGCGGTGATTCGGTCTCGAGAAAAAGTAGTCCCTAGATAAAATGGTCCGATTGGGTCGAGTGAGGTATCAAAGTGAAGCTTATGTGAAGGGGCATCTAATGGGCTGGGTGAAAACAGATGATATGAGTTAAGCCGGGAACGATAACTCTTTTTGCACTTTTTTTTTTTTTGCAAATTTTTGGTTATCTCCCTTGATTCGAACATTTGTGGAATTATTTTGGGACGGTGGAATGGTGTGTGTGCGCATGCGTGAGTTAAATGTTGGACAATTGCACTTGTTTCACCCCAGCCCTCATTTGCATATTTTCAAAATGGCGGCTTGTTTTTGTATGTTAGGGGTGGTCGGTTTCAAAATGGTGGACAATTGCACTTGTTTCACCCCTCATTTGCATATTTTCAAAATGGGGGCTTGTTTTTGTATGTTAGGGGTGGTCGGTTTCAAAATGGTGGACAATTGCACTTGTTTCACCCCTCATTTGCATATTTTCAAAATGGCGGCTTGTTTTTGTATGTTAGGGGTGGTCGGTTTCAAAATGGTGGCCAATTGCACTTGTTTCACCCCTCATTTGCATATTTTCAAAATGGCGGCTTGTTTTTGTATGTTAGGGGTGGTCGGTTTCAAAATGGTGGACAATTGCACTTGTTTCACCCCTCATTTGCATATTTTCAAAAAAATGCGGCTTGTTTTTGTATGTTAGGGGTGGTCGGTTTCAAAATGGTGGACAATTGCACTTGTTTCACCCCTCATTTGCATATTTTCAAAATGGCGGCTTGTTTTTGTATGTTAGGGGTGGTCGGTTTCAAAATGGTGGACAATTGCACTTGTTTCACCCCTCATTTGCATATTTTCAAAATGGCGGCTTGTTTGTGTGTGTTAGGGGTGGTCGGTTTCAAAATGGTGGACAATTGTACTTGCACCCCAGCCCCCATTTGCATATTTTCAAAATGGCGGCTTGTTTGTGTGTGTTGTGGGTGGTGTGTTTCAAAATGGTGGACAATTGCACTTGCCTCACCCCAGCCCTCATTTGCATATTTTCAAAATGGCGGCTTGTTTGTGTGTGTTGTGGGTGGTGTGTTTCAAAATGGCGGCCTGTAGTTGTCCACATTATGCAAATGAGGTCTTTGGGTTTTTCCCAAAGGGTGGCTTAATTTTCAAAATGGCGGCTTGTAGTTGTGTGTTAGGGGTGGTGTGTTTCAAAATGGCGGCTTGTTTGTGTGTGTTATGGGTGGTGTGTTTCAAAATGGCGGCCTGTTGTTACTGAAAATATGCAAATGAGGTTCAATTGGCTATAAAAGGAGTCCATTTTTAGGGAAAGGGTGTATTCAATGCATTACTCTGCGTACGGTCAATCAGTTTCCCACTACACATGTATGTTTATTATCCCTTCCAATGTTGACGATGGATATAAAAGGAGTCGATTTTTAGGGATAGGGATGTATTCAATCTGCCTTACCTGATCTGCCTGCCTGCCTCCCTGCCTGCCTGATTCCCTACCTATCCGCTTGTATGAGACGAAAAGCATGAGACGTGGAGAAGATTTTCCCTTGGACCCAGCAGCACCTCCGGTTGAAGTCTTGCCTGAAGACGAGCGTGTGAATGAGGTATCAATGTGAAGCATTCATGAAGGGGCATCGGTTGGGCTGAGGTGGGGTTGAACTATACCGTTTAGGTGTATTGATGATAATAAAATTTAAAGATCACATGTCCAACACATACTCACATAATGAAAGCAAGAATCGAACTTGCGTCCCCTCGAGATGAAGGATACCCGTCCAGGTTTCATTTTTTTGAGGTGTACTGAAATGCTCTCTCTAATTTTTACAGCTGTCAACTGTTATGGTTTGGTCACAATGTTGCCATTTTCTCCCCTATATTTAGCGTCCACAAAAAGAAGAGTATATTACAGCAATTATGTTCAAGAAAACACCCCGCTAGAAAATTGTCTTCAAATTGTCTGTTGTTGTGGGAGTATAAAAAAATCCTGGTCAACAGGGGCGCGTATATTTCGTGCGACGCTATGTTGCCAATGCATTGAAATTTGAATAGGTTGTCTGCATGGGTTTCAACGCAAGTATAGTACTAAAGTCTAGCTTACCTGATAAAAGAGTTTAGTCCAGATGATCTGGGGCTGTTTTTTTCCTAGGTGGGTATAACACACCATGAAACCTTCATCACCATGCATTCGTATGCTAAAAAAATATGCGTATTACCACCAATCTCATTTCCATATATATTTTTTCGAAATTCACAGATATTTCCTTCGGTAAATCCGGTGTTCAGTATACTACGTGGATGAAATGAACGCACATACAGGCTCCCTGGTTTGGTGTCCACATCCTAGCGGTTTTCTGTTTCTTGGCTTGTCACGCATTTTTTCGAAATTCACAGATATTTCCTTCGGTATAAAATCCGGCGCACACGAGAGATATCAGCTGAGCTAACGGCCTCAATTGCCTGTCAGCTCTGTTGTTGTTTCAGCGCACACGGTGAGCAAAAGTTTCAAGAAATTGATTTCAGTTCCCGCATAACGTCTTCTTCAAGTCCATTTTGAAGAGTCGAGCGTATGAATCGAGTCAAAATAACATGCCATTCATTGGCCTGTCCGGTAAAACTGCTGAGCTGTTGGCTTGCGTTCACCGCACACGCTGCTCGCGAGGCGAAATTATCAAACAAGTTTGATATTTTTCCCCCGGCCTCGCGGTTCAGCCAATGAACTATAAGAAAAACATATGTGTGTGCATATTAATAAACCAGGTGGGTTGTATAGGTTGTAGAAAATGGGCGCCTAAAAAATGAACACATTTCATTACACTGTAGCGAATTGTTGCCAGTGCACGTGTGAGTCAGTGCGTTTTCATATCCACCTCAAATTGACACGGAGAATTTCGTTACATTCCATAAATTCCTGCGGGAAATAGGAAGTACACATATATAAAGAATATTGTCTTGACGTAAAAGTTTGGACATTTCATATTTACGGAGATATGGATTTTTTATAACTGA
Organism: Hanleya hanleyi; assembly: GCA_036873755.1. Lineage (NCBI taxonomy): Eukaryota > Metazoa > Mollusca > Polyplacophora > Lepidopleurida > Hanleyidae > Hanleya > Hanleya hanleyi. The sequence goes on from JAVTVY010031704.1 coordinate 83,750, forward strand.
GCCGGTTTTTCGTGTAAAACCATCGCAGCGAAAAGGGAAACGGCTGTCATATTCGTTTTGCTATGTCACAAAAAAGTGCCCGAATTACTTATTCCTAAATGATTTCATGACGAATCCAACTAAGGTTAGCAAGCATACATATTTTACGATATTGTGAATAACTGTGAGCACATAAGACGTTCTGGTTGCTGAGATCTGAATTTTTGAAGTTTGGCAATTTTCTGACTTCGAGCTTCGAATACCCACGGCCATATTTGTTGGAAGCCGGTTTTTCGTTTGTCATGATGGAAAATCATTAATTAATCATATTTTGAGATATATTTCTCAAGACAACCTTGTATTCATTGAAAATATAAATCTCAATGATGAATTCAAACAAGTCTTGTTGACGAACTATTGAGAACAAGTGTTGAAAAAACATTTACCATACACATTTATCGATCTTGAGAGCGTATAATTGTATTAAAAATTTTTGACTGTTAATTGTATTTAAAAAATTCAATACTCAGATATAATTGTATTAAATTCAATACCCTTGTGAATACGTTCATTCTGTGTTAAAATGCTTCACTTTGACACCTTACTCGACCCATCTTTCCGAAAGAGAAAACTTCTTTCATAAGCACACCAAAATAACACCAGCTCCCATCATCCTTTTTTCCCAAAAAAAATTTGAAGCTGACGCGAAATGCTTCACATTGATACCTCACTCGACCCCATTGGACCACTAGGGACGCCTCTAACCCCAAAAAGGCTATTTTTGATATCTTGATATTTTTGATATCAATCTTCAATCTTCAAAATAGCCTTTTTTGGGGTTAGAGGCGCCCCTAGTGGTCCAATGGGGTCGAGTGAGGTATCAATGTGAAGCATTTCACGTCAGCTTCAATTTGATACCTCACTCGACCCACTACCTCCAAAATAAAAAAATCTTCATACACAAGGTGTTGATATTTATCTTAAAAATAACCTTTTTGGCGTTAGGGGAGCCCCTAGTGGTCCAATGGGGTCGAGTGAGGTATCAATGTGAACCATTTCACGTCAGCTTCAATTTAATACCTCACTCGACCCGCTACCTCAAAAATAAAATTTTGTTCACCTTGTGTGTGAAGATTTTTTTTGTTTTGAAATTTTTTTTTTATTTTTTATCCTGTTATGAGTCCAGACTATTAATTTATGCACTCGGGGCGCGTTTAAAAAAATAATTGCAGTGTTAAATTAATTTATTTTCTCAGCGTATTTACAATTTTTACAATGAAAAATTAGCCAGAATCGGTATAAATTTTTGTCGGGCTAGTATTTTTTGTCATTCTTCATTATGGCATCGCCGGGCAAAGAGCTCGCGTTCTTTCAAGTGACGTCGGAAGTGATTTTAATCGTGTACGAGCGTGAATTGCACCTTATCAAGGAACATCCGATAGAAGTGAAATTACGTTTAACCCTCGCCGGGTGGACGCTATTGACACGTGTGTTACAAGGCCAAGAACCCGAAGTGGATTTTATGCCTGTCGGCGTGGATGTGTACCTGCGGCGGTGTAGAGAGGATTCATTTTTTCCCCGGTTAGAACAGTGTGGCAGTAGCGGTATTGTACTTTGGCCAGCATTATGGGTGGCGCTGAAAGCTATTGTTACCGAAGTTGACGACGTACTCTACCCGGAAGCCAAATCGATCATGACCCGTACGCTCACTTCGGATTGTACCTTAATAATATACCCTGATCGCATCGACCTCATTGATGATGATTCGCGCTGTTGGTGCATGCCAGAACCCGCCCGTGTCACATTATCGCCCGAAGGCTGGACTACCTTGAAACGAGTGTTATTCGGTGAATTGGATGGAGATAGTATTTACCTGTATCACGATGTATACATTTTTCGGAGACCTTATTTTCCCCGATTGATCTCGCTCAAACGAGGCGGATTTACGCTGGATCCCGATCTGTGGACGGCTTTGCAAAAAATAGTTCCTGTGGTCGATAAAGAATTCTCTGCACACCACCCGCCTCTCACAGAATAGGCCCTATAAATACCAGGGGAAGAGACAGAGTGTGTATCAGTTGGACATTGAGAGCAAGCATGTCGCTACCACTACGAGCCATCTTGCCTCTTACACCGAGTGTGCGGTTATACGTGTATGCAGATAAAGTCAAACTGGCGAAAGACGATCTCGCTATTTACTGGACACCCGCTGAAATGCTATGGAATCCGGTGACACTACAGCGTGAGGGGTGGAATAAATTTAAACGGGTGTTGAGCGGTGAATTGGACGGAGAACTCATCCACCTGGATAATGCCATGTACGTTTATACCCTACCACACCTCGTCATACGTCTGGGCCGGTACAAAGAGCCTTCGCGCAGTATCAGCCTAACTTCTTCTGTGTTGGAAGCCTTGAAGAAAATAGTGCCTATTGTGGATCAGTTATTGTCACCGGACGATCGATCACCTGAGCAATTAGCGTGGGTTCGTGCTATAGAAGACGCGTTCGCTGAACCGCATGAAAGACTACATGAGGCAGAATTTTGTTTCTGTAAACCAGATACTACTACAGCCGGGAAAAAAAGGCCTATATGTAAAGAATGCACAGCGGCTAGAGAGTCAGTCTCACCCCATGAAGAGATCGACACACATGTGACGGGGCGAACAAAAGTCCGTGATGGGGCGGCGGTCGGGAAAAAAGGAGACAGTGATTAACAAGGTCTTAACCGATTTGTATTACAATCCGACAAGCCCCGCTGCCTATAGTGGTGTGGGGGCGCTAGCTCGAGCGGCCCAAGGCATTAGTCGAAGTGAAGTTCGAGACTGGTTAAAAACCCAAGATACGTACAGTTTGCATCGAGCTGCCCGACGTCATTTTCGTCGTAACCGAGTTATCGTGGGCGGGATAGACGCGCAATGGCAGGCGGATTTAGTGGACATGAGTCGATTTGCACCTCAAAATGATGGACACCGGTACATATTGACCTGTATCGATATTCTATCCAAGTTTGCCTGGGTACTGCCCATTCGTACCAAAACAGGAGAGAATCTCATAGCAGCGTTCCAGCAGATTTTCAAGACGGGGCGTAAACCTCTTTATTTACAAACAGATGAAGGCACAGAATTTCTCAACCGACCCTTTCAAGCCTTTCTTAAGAAAAAGAAGGTATTTTTTTTTCACACGTACAATGAGACGAAAGCATCGGTAGTGGAACGCTTTAATCGGACCTTCAAAGGACGCATGTACAAATATTTTACGGCTCAAAACACGCGACGCTACCTGGATGTACTTCCTCAACTGGTTCAAGGCTACAATCGGGCCTATCATCGCAGTATCCAACGAGCGCCCCGTACTGTGACAGAACATAACGAACATCAAGTACGTGCTACGCTGTACTCAGAAGACAGTCCACAACCACTCACGGCACCCCGTTACAAACGAGGAGATGTAGTGCGCATTAGTAAAGTGAAAGGACAATTTGAGAAAGGGTATTTGCCGAACTGGAGTGACGAACACTTTGTCATCGTTCGCCATAAACCTCGACAACCCCACGTCTATCAACTGGAAGATCTACAAGGAGAGAGACTGCAAGGCACGTTTTACGAGGCAGAATTACAACCCATAGTGAAAACACCGAAAGACTACTACACGGTGGAAAAGATTTTGAAAACGGAACGTCGACGTGGGATTCCCTATCATTTCGTCAAATGGCAAGGATGGCCTCGTTCGTTTAATTCCTGGGTGTCCGGCCGTGACACGAAACGTCTATAAATGCTAACGCCTATCACCACCTGCCTTCAGTGTAGGACTGTACCATGGATAGTACACGTCTACCCTTACTGTTACGAACTCGAAAAGCACAAGTCGGTACTGTGTTGTGTCTAGTCGTGGTTCTGGGTACGTTATTTACCGGTGTGTTCTACGATTTATCGTACGTGATATCCTGTTTCAACACCCTGCGTTCTCCATCATCCACCACGTCGACGACGACCCCACTGCCTACACCCGCCCAGACGTCAAGGGTCCGTCACGTATCAACCCAGACACCCACGACATCGTCTACTCCAGCCATCACGTTACCCCGCTACATCCAGCCAACTACTACGACGATCCGTACGACTACTACTCCACGTGATCTTCCGTCATCCCTGAGAAGCGATCCTTCCACCTCATCACCACCCCCCTCTAGTACCACCACGACGACGCCGCTAAACAGTTTTGAAGTGGATGCCCGTGAATCACCACGTTTACCCCGACAACGGTATCCCTTCGAGTACTATCCCCTGCGCCAGCCCCGACAACTGACTTCTAAACGTCAAATCACCCCCTAAAGAAATGGACCCGCGATGGCAGCATCCATTCACGTGCCTCATCGCTGGCCCGACCGGGTCGGGAAAAACACACTTTGTTCAACGTCTCATCCAACATGGGTCAGCCCTGATTTCACCCCCTCTAGCTCGTATCCTGTGGTGTTATGGCGCTTGGCAGCCTGCGTATGAGGCACTGGCCCGTGTCCCAGGACTCACCTTAGTGGAAGGCTTACCGCCTGAGGAACTACCCCAAGACACCTTGGTCGTGCTGGACGATCTCATGACGGAAACGGACACTCGAATCACCCGTCTCTTTACCAAAGGCAGCCATCATCGTCGGTTGAGCATCATCTACATCGTACAGAATCTCTTCAGTAAGAACAAAGAACACCGGAACATTAGTTTGAATGCTCAGTATGTGGTGTTATTCAAAAACCCCAGAGACGCTTCACAAATTACCCACCTAGCTCAACAGATGTACCCTAAAAACACGGCCTTTGTACGAGAAGCCTTTGAAGATGCGACCCAACCTGCTCACGGCTATCTACTCATCGACTTGAAACAAGACACGCCCTCACCCCTGCGATTGCGTACCCTGATTTTTCCCGGTGAGATACAGACGGTGTACACCCCCAAATAAAAGAGGATAAAAGAAGAAGACAACGGTCTCTAGCCTTCATTCTATCATCATGTCTGCACGCGTACGCAAGCACGCGCCGGCATTGCGGGTATTACGCAGCGCGCCCCCGGAAGTGGGCCGGGCCCTGGTGCGCGGCGCGGATGCCGACTTGGTCCGGTGTTTGTGTGAAGTAGCCCATAATGTGTTAAAAGGCAATGTCCCCCTCAGTCCTCTGCAGAAAGGGAAATTGCAACGGCACAAGGCGGGTCTCCGAACGTTGGTCAAGAAAACGGGCAGTGTGAAGAAAAAGAAACAGGTGTTACAGCGAGGTGGATTTCTCGGCGCACTCCTGGCTCCCTTAGCCGCTACTGTACTGGGCCCGTTACTCGGGTCCATCTTGGGAGGACGCTAACAGCATGGAGCATACGAAAAAAATGATGCTGGTCGAACCTCGACTGTTACAGAGTTTGCAATCCCCCTATCCCGTCCCGGCCACCGTGCAACAACTCCAGTCTCTGGATGAAGAGATGAATAGTATACTCCAACGTCGACTGCCCGATCACGAAAAAAATTCAACTCTACCATCATACGCTGAACCAGTACCAGACGTTTATGGATCAATATAGAGGAAGGAGTACACAACCACTACCACCCACCACCACGCCCACTACATCACCATCCCTACCACCACCACCGTCATCCTCGGCCTCACCTGAGCTGGAACAGGAAGTATTGGCCAGTGTGCCTAAAGCCTACAAGACCAAGGCGCGTTTATTGTTGGATCGGGTGAAACAGAATGCCGATATGGATTGGAATGCGGAAGGAAACCTACTGATTCGCAACCAAGTGGTGCCGGGGTCTCATATCACGGATTTAATCAACGATATGGTGCGTTCTCGCAAACACTCTAATCCACCGGGCTGGGAAGCCTTTGCTCAGGGGTTAAAAGACACGCACACCCCTCAAGAATTGGTAGGAAATCGTGAACGCTGGAAGTGGATGCAAGCCCCCTCTCGACGTCTCCCCACTACCCGGGAACGTAGTGAATGGCAACCGCACACGCCACCCAAAACACCCGCACGGCGGCCACCTACTTCGTCACCTGTTTGGATGCAAGCTCCCTCTCGACTTCCCCCTATCTGGGAACGTGGTGAATGGCAACCGCACACGCCGACCAAAACACCCGCACGGCGGGTACCTACTTCGTCACCCCTTTTACCACGCCATCCCCTGCAAAGCCCCAGAGCTAAGTCACCGCGACGGTCACAACGCCGAGGTCAGGCGCCCAAGGCCTGGCAGCCCTATTAAAGCCCGGTGCAGAAGCCAGAAAGTTCAGTCGTCATGTTTTACCTGACGTTGCCCAGTAATAGCTCATTCGACGTGTTTCCTGGCAACACCTTGACCAAGTATGTCACGCAATTACCCCAACCGTTACATTTACCGGGACGCTGGGAATGTGGACTGGTGGATATTCAATACCCTTACTCATGGTACAACGTACAAGACGGAGAAGTATGGTACGAAGTGACCTACGAAGATGAAGTCTACAAACTGACTCTCCCCCAAGGCCAATACGATACATCGCAGACGTTCATAGAGGGTCTGAATGGCTTGATGGAGTACAAGGCCCTAAAGTTCAGCACGGGTGCTGCAACACGCCTGATATCCTTGAACATCAAGAGAGAGATATTGTTCGATGTCAATGTACACAACGACAGGAGCTCTATCATGCTGACCGAAAACGCGAAGGTGAAACTCAGTCCTACACTACAGCAAATGTTAAGGATGCCTTTCAGCGTCTACAAGGGGTCCACCATTGTCAACGGGGATTATTTGATGGATATGAAAGTAGGTATGTACGCACTGTACGTCTACTCGGACGCCGTGGACAGCCATATTGTGGGTGATGTGAACACACCTCTGTTACGGGTGGTGTCCATTACCAAGACGTATGGCGAACAAGCCACCGAGAGTTTCAACCATATCATGTACCTGCCCGTACGCCATACCGATATCAACACGATCACGGTGGATATAAGAGATGACAGGGGACCGCCGATCCCATTCGAACGAGGAAAAGTGGTGCTGACACTTGCTTTCCGACAAGCTCGCTCTCCTCACTTCGTATAATGTACGTGCCTTACCAGTGCCATACACCCAGCTATGCCGACTACTACAAGAAACAAACGGGGGGAAACTTGCCCGTGTTTAGCGGGGCACGCATGCAAGGCGGTCACGGATTGGGGAACATTCTGGGCAGCATTGTGAAAACGTTTTTACCCATGGTGACACGGGGTGTGAAAGCGGTGGGAAAACAAGCGGTACGCAGTGGATTGCAGGTGGCCGGTGATGTGATGGAAGGCACAGCACCCCGACAAGCCTTGAAACGCCGGGCTAAAGAAGCGGGCAGCGTCTTGATCGCCAAAGCCCTTAAAAGACAAAGACCGACACTGCCCCCATTCATTCAACGTCCAACACCCCAGAGGAGAAGGACTACGCCCCAGAAGAAGAAAAAGAAGAGAAGTCATAGTAGGAGAGACATCTTCGCATAATGGCATTCATTCACTCCGAGTCGTGTCCGTCTACCAACAGTGAATTGAATTTGTGGACTATTCCACCTACCCAAACGAGTATAGCCGAAGGACGTTGGGTAGAACATCGACCCCTGGCTAGCCTGACGGGAGTGGGCCCCGTGGAATTTTCCATTGAAAACAGAGATACGGCCTACCTGGATTTAGCCCACACCTACTTGTACGTGAAAGCCAAAATAACGAAAATGGATGGAACGGACATAGAGGCCGATAAAGTAGTAGGCCCGGTGAATCTTTGGCTGCACTCTTTGTTCCAACAAGTGGATATAGGTCTGAACGATAAACTCATCAGTACGTCCACCAATACGTAGCCGTACCGAGCCTACATGGAAACGCTGTTGTCGTACGGTATTGATGCCAAAGAATCACACTTACAAGCTGAGCTGTACTTCAGGGATAGACCCGGACACATGGACACCATAACCGGTAACAATGCTGGGTTCACGGCACGCAAAGCACTGGCAGCCCAAAGCAAGTCCATCGATATGATGGGACGACTGCACGCCGATCTGTTCATGCAAGACCGCTACATGATGAACGGTGTAGCCATCAAGATCAAGTTGATCCGGTCCTTACCCAAGTTCGCCTTAATGGCCGGTGGAGAGGGCGATATCGATTACCAGATCGTCATTGAAGATGCAGCCCTGTTTGTCCGTACGGTAGATTTGCAACAGGGTGTGTTGCTGGGTCACATGGAAGCCTTAGCGAAAAAACCAGCCCTATACCCCATCCGACGCGTACAGACCAAGGTGTTCTCTGTGCCATCAGGTACGATGATGGCCAATCGTGAAAATTTATTTCTAGGGGATCTGCCTAAACGTCTTACCCTGGCGTGTGTGACCAACACCGCATTCAATGAAAATTGGGCTGAGAATCCGTTCAGATTTCAACATTTCAACATTAACTTTGTGGCACTGCACGTGGCCGGCCATCAAATTCCAGCCCGACCATTACAACCGGACTTTACTAACGGAAACTATGTGCGGACCTACCTGAACCTGTTTACAGCCACAGGACAAAACAACCAGGACGAAGGCAATACCATCAGTCGAGACGACTTTATGAAGGGGTACACATTGTTTGCCTTTGACCTCACCCCCACCTTGGAACACGATCATCAACTGGCTTTGCTCAAGAAAGGAAACCTACGGTTGGAACTGCGTTTCGCCCGACCTCTACCCAGCACCATTAACGTGATTTGCTACGCCGAGTTTGATAACGTCATCAGCGTGGATCACCAAAGAAACGTGCTGTGTGACTTCGCCAGCTAAGATGGATACAGAGCAGCTGATGAGCATACTCCAGCGAGATCCCAAGATCCCCTTTCGAGGTGTGTTTCCACGCAATGTGTTTCCTACCCACTCCACCACCCCAGCAGCCTACATCCTGAATACAGACACGAGGAATCGACCCGGTGAACATTGGATAGCTGTGTACGTGGACACCCAAGGCCAAGGCGAATACTTTGATTCCTACGGACTTGCACCCCTCCATGCCGATTTGGTGAAATTCATGGACGTCTCTACGACAGAGTGGCGTTGGAATACGCAAAGATTACAAGGCCCCTTGAGTAGTGTGTGCGGACAGTACTGTGTGTTTTATCTCACTCACCGGAGTAGAGGACATTCTATGTCTACCATTGTACATATGTTTGATGATTATTGTCAAGCCGAGGACCGTGATGTCCTCGTCTATGACTGGACGGCCTCTCGTTTTAATGTGCATGCTCCATTTCTCTGGTTAACTTAAAAAATGTACTGCGCGTGCGCGCAGGCCACTTGTTTATTATTGTTATGACGTTGTTGTTCTGACGTTGAATAAATTGATGAAAAAAACACAATGATGGGTTTTGACTTTCTCTTTTTATTTAAGTCAACAAGCAAGGATTAGACTATACAAATAGAATACAGGGTACAAATAGTAGGGGTATGTACACATAGAATAGTAGTGGTTAAGGTACAAAAAAAAAGTTCTGTCAGGAGTAGGATTCGAACCCACGTACGGCAATCGCCGACCAGCACTTAATACCGGCGCCTTAGACCACTCGGCCATCCTGACTTTTACAGTTTTATAACTCGTGTATCAACAGTTATAGTTCCACATTGTTTTTTACAAGTCCAAGTAAGTAGTGCTCACACCGCTTGACACTGTTGTCACAGATTTTCTCGTGGCGATGTAAGTTGTAAGACTTTTTAAACACCCGATGGCATTGGGCACAACTGTAGGACTGAGCGTACAGACTCATATTGGAGATCAGGGAAAAATGACTCACGCCATTGTCGACGAACACACTGACTTTCATCGTAGCAGCATACCGTTCTGAAGACCGATGCACCAATTCAGCCACAAATGTGTCGTCATCCTCCCGTAGTAAACGATACACAAAGATATTGACGTTGAACAGGGACTCCACGACATCCAAATGCTTGAAGGGGACACCTCGGAAGTGTCGCGCGTCCATATCTTGTGCCTTTAGATACTGTTCCCAATACCTATCGCTCACTCGGTCACAACACTGGGGGTCACACTCATCCAGATGCACGGCCAAACATCGAAACAGACATTTCCGGTCTTTGTAGGGTGCCTTTGACCCTCCTGTTAATGCATACAGGCCGTGTCGATGAAGCAACCACGGAGGAAGTAGTACAGGAGCACCGATAGGATGATCTCTCATTTTCGTGACGAAAAATGTGACGTTGGTAACCATTTCCACAAGCCATTGGGTATTGGGGCGTTGCAACCGGGCCCATTCCAACGGATCCAACGTAGTCAATTGGTCGATGAGTGGCTCCAGAGAAATCGCATCCGTGATGGTGAACGGCTGGTCAAACACATACGAATTATTACTGGGATAGAAATACCGCAGCTGGTCCGTCTTTTTGTGCCGTAAGATATACCCAAATGTCACATTCAATTTGAAGGCAGTGACCTGATCTTTGAAAATGTTCTCGGCGTAAGTAGGAAGATACGTGATGTCCTGCAGTCGGTAGTTATACAAGTCCAATAGACGACGGTCACGGTGAAAACAATGGCGTATGGTAGCCCAGTGTCGTTGATAAATGACCCTCACACGCTCGTCTTCAGGCAAGACTTCAACCGGAGGGGCTGGGTCCAAGGGAAAATCTTCTCCACGTCTCATGCTTTTCGTCTCATACAAGCGGATAGGCAGGGAATCAGGCAGGCAGGGAGGCAGGCAGGCAGATCAGGTAAGGCAGATTGAATACACCCCTATCCCTAAAAATCGACTCCTTTTATATCCATCGTCAACATTGGAAGGGATAATAAACATACATGTGTAGTGGGAAACTGATTGACCGTACGCAGAGTAATGCATTGAATACACCCTTTCCCTAAAAATGGACTCCTTTTATAGCCAATTGAACCTCATTTGCATATTTTCAGTAACAACAGGCCGCCATTTTGAAACACACCACCCATAACACACACAAACAAGCCGCCATTTTGAAACACACCACCCCTAACACACAACTACAAGCCGCCATTTTGAAAATTAAGCCACCCTTTGGGAAAAACCCAAAGACCTCATTTGCATAATGTGGACAACTACAGGCCGCCATTTTGAAACACACCACCCACAACACACACAAACAAGCCGCCATTTTGAAAATATGCAAATGAGGGCTGGGGTGAGGCAAGTGCAATTGTCCACCATTTTGAAACACACCACCCACAACACACACAAACAAGCCGCCATTTTGAAAATATGCAAATGAGGGCTGGGGTGAGGCAAGTGCAATTGTCCACCATTTTGAAACCGTCCACCCCTAACATACAAAAACAAGCCGCCATTTTGAAAATATGCAAATGAGGGGTGAAACAAGTGCAATTGTCCACCATTTTGAAACCGACCACCCCTAACATACAAAAACAAGCCGCCATTTTGAAAATATGCAAATGAGGGGTGAAACAAGTGCAATTGTCCACCATTTTGAAACCGACCACCCCTAACATACAAAAAACAAGCCGCCATATTGAAAATATGCAAATGAGGGGTGAAACAAGTGCAATTGGCCACCATTTTGAAACCGACCACCCTAACATACAAAAACAAGCCGCCATCTTGAAAATATGCAAATGAGGGGTGAAACAAGTGCAATTGGCCACCATTTTGAAACCGACCACCCCTAACATACAAAAACAAGCCGCCATTTTGAAAATATGCAAATGAGGGATGAACAAGTGCAATTGGCACCATTTTGAAACCGACCACCCTAACATACAAAACAAGCCGCCATTTTGAAAATATGCAAATGAGGGGTGAAACAAGTGCAATTGTCCACCATTTTGAAACCGACCACCCCTAACATACAAAAACAAGCCGCCATTTTGAAAATATGCAAATGAGGGGTGAAACAAGTGCAATTGCCCACCATTTTGAAACCGACCACCCCTAACATACAAAAACAAGCCGCCATTTTGAAAATATGCAAATGAGGGCTGGGGTGAAACAAGTGCAATTGTCCAACATTTAACTCACGCATGCGCACACACACCATTCCACCGTTCCAAAATAATCCCACAAATGTTCGAATCAAGGGAGATAACCAAAAATTTGCAAAAAAAAAAAAAAGTGCAAAAAGAGTTATCGTTCCCGGCTTAACTCATATCATCTGTTTTCACCCAGCCCATTAGATGCCCCTTCACATAAGCTTCACTTTGATACCTCACTCGACCCAATCGGACCATTTTATCTAGGGACTACTTTTTCTCGAGACCGAATCACCGCCAAAACCACGGCCAAACCGCATCACCGCGCATGAATACATTTTTTTATTATTTTTTTTTGCCGGAACTTTTTTTTTTTTTTCGTGCAGGTGCACTCATTGACACCGGTGTCAATGAGTGCACTGAGTGAAATTGTCCACCATTTTGAAACCGACCACCCCTCACATACAAAAACAAGCCGCCATTTTGAAACACACCATAACAAAAACAAGCCGCCATTTTGAAAATATGCAAATGAGGGCTGGATCACCGGTGTCAATGAGTGCAAATGCTTCTGATTGGACGAGAGCCGCCCCGTGACCGTCCCAAAATAATCCCACAAATGTTCGAATCAAGGGAGATAACCAAAAATTTGCAAAAAAAAAAAAAAGTGCAAAAAGAGTTATCGTTCCCGGCTTAACTCATATCATCTGACTCTTTGTATACTACTACCATTCCCGTTTCACACATAAGACTGTGTATGATCCTGTCGTATAGCAAGCCCATTTCACACAAAGTAATATGTTTCGACTTGTGGTACACGCAGAAATGTATGCATGTTCCTGTGGTGAAATGTTTTCAGTTCGCATAGAGAAGTATGTATGATCCTGTGGTGCACTGTTCCCATTACTGTTCCCATTTCGCACGGAGTATTATTTACGGTCCTGCGATACACAATTCTCATTTCACACACAGGAGTGTGTAAGATTCTGTGGTACACTTCCTGTTTAATTCACTGGTCATGTGGTGCACTGTTCCAATTCAAAACAGCGAAGCATGTATGGTCCTGTGGTGGACTGTTCCCATTTCAAACAGAGAACTATTATGGTCCTGTGATGTACTCTTCCCATTTCACACAGAGAACCGTGTATGGTCCTGAGGTGCACTGTTCCCATTTCACACAGACAATTGTGTATGATCCTGTAGTGCACTCTTCCCATTTCACACAGTGAAGTATGTAAGGAGCGTTGGTGGTCTCTTCCCATTTCGCACTGAGAATTATTTATGGTCCGGCGATACCACATTCCCATGTTTCTGTGGAACACTTCCCGTTTTACACAATAGTGTATGTAGTCATGTGGTGCACTGTTCCTATTCCGCACAGCGAAGCATGTATGATCCTGTGATGCACTGTTCCCAATTCATAGAGAGAAGTGTGTATGGTCCTGGGGTACACTGTTCCCATTTCACACAGAAACGTTTGAATTGTCCAGTCTCCAGTGTACTAGTTGTCACAGCGAAACAGCTCACCAATTGCCAATATACGAGTTGTCAGAACATTTCCATCATAGCTCTCTAGATATGTGCTTTAGAATAGGTTAACCGAAAAGGTTCGATAACTTGGTCTGCGGTTCGCAGTTAGCGGTTAGCTATTCAAAGTTGAAACCGAGGGACCAGTCAGTATCTGATTCCAATAGACAAATCATTAATATAACCACTTCTATGACGAATTAAGGCTCCATATTTGGTACATAGACTATACTCAACGTGCCCTACAAGATGAAGCAATTAGTTTGTCTCTACACCGCCAGGGGACGCTGATCTGAACCGCAGTCTGAACCGCAGTCTGGTAAATATAACCACTTCTATGACGAATTAAGACTCCATATTTGGTACATAGACTATACTCAACGTGCCCTACAAGATGACGCAATTAGTTTGTCTCTACATCGCCAGGGGGCGCTGATCTGAACAGCAGTCTGAACCGCAGTCTGGTAAATATAACCACTTCTATGACGAATTAAGACTCCATATTTGGTACATAGACTCTACTCAACGTGCCCTATAAGATGACGCAATTAGTTTGTCTCTACATCGCCAGGGGGCGCTGATCTGAACCGCAGTCTGGTAAATATAACCACTTCTATGACGAATTAAGACTCCATATTTGGTACATAGACTATACTCAACGTGCCCTACAAGATGACGCAATTAGTTTGTCTCTACATCGCCAGGGGGCGCTGATCTGAACAGCAGTCTGAACCGCAGTCTGGTAAATATAACCACTTCTATGACGAATTAAGACTCCATATTTGGTACATAGACTATACTCAACGTGCCCTACAAGATGCCGCAATTAGTTTGTCTCTACACCGCCAGGGGACGCTGATCTGAACCGCAGTCTGAACCGCAGTCTGGTAAATATAACCACTTCTATGACGAATTAAGACTCCATATTTGGTACATAGACTATACTCAACGTGCCCTACAAGATGACGCAATTAGTTTGTCTCTACATCGCCAGGGGGCGCTGATCTGAACAGCAGTCTGAACCGCAGTCTGGTAAATATAACCACTTCTATGACGAATTAAGACTCCATATTTGGTACATAGACTCTACTCAACGTGCCCTATAAGATGACGCAATTAGTTTGTCTCTACATCGCCAGGGGGCGCTGATCTGAACCGCAGTCTGAACCGCAGTCTGGTAAATATAACCACTTCTATGACGAATTAAGACTCCATATTTGGTACATAGACTATACTCAACGTGCCCTACAAGATGACGCAATTAGTTTGTCTCTACATCGCCAGGGGGCGCTGATCTGAACCGCAGTCTGAACCGCAGTCTGGTAAATATAACCACTTCTATGACGAATTAAGACTCCATATTTGGTACATAGACTATACTCAACGTGCCCTACAAGATGACGCAATTAGTTTGTCTCTACATCGCCAGGGGGCGCTGATCTGAACCGCAGTCTGAACCGCAGTCTGGTAAATATAACCACTTCTATGACGAATTAAGACTCCATATTTGGTACATAGACTCTACTCAACGTGCCCTATAAGATGACGCAATTAGTTTGTCTCTACATCGCCAGGGGGCGCTGATCTGAACCGCAGTCTGAACCGTCTGGTAAATATAACCACTTCTATGACGAATTAAGACTCCATATTTGGTACATAGACTATACTCAACGAGCCCCACAAGATGACGCAATTAGTTTGTCTCTATGCCGCCAGGGGACGCTGATCTGAACCGCAGTCTGAACCGCAGTCTGGTAAATATAACCACTTCTATGACGGATTAAGACTCCATATTTGGTACATAGACTATACTCAACGTGCCCTACAAGATGACGCAATTAGTTTGTCTCTACATCGCCAGGGGGCGCTGATCTGAACCGCAGTCTGAACCGCAGTCTGGTAAATATAACCACTTCTATGACGAATTAAGGCTCCATATTTGGTACATAGACTATACTCAACGTGCCCTACAAGATGACGCAATTAGTTTGTCTCTACACCGCCAGGGGACGCTGATCTGAACCGCAGTCTGGTAAATATAACCACTTCTATGACGAATTAAGACTCCATATTTGGTACATAGACTATACTCAACGTGCCCTACAAGATGACGCAATTGGTTTGTCCCTACACCGCCAGGGGGCGCTCATCTAAACCGCAGTCTGGACCGCAGTCCGGTAAATATAACCACTTCTATGACGAATTAAGACTCCATATTTGGTACATAGTCTATACTCAGCGTGCCCTACAAGATGACGCAATTAGTTTGTCTCTACACCGCCAGGGGGCGCTGATCTGAACCGCAGTCTGAACCGCAGTCTGGTAAATATAACCACTTCTATGACGAATTAAGACTCCATATTTGGTACATGGTCTATACTCAGCGTGCCCTACAAGATGACGCAATTAGTTTGTCTCTACACCGCCAGGGGGCGCTGATCTGAACCGCAGTCTGAACCGCAGTCTGGTAAATATAACCACTTCTATGACGAATTAAGGCTCCATATTTGGTACATAGACTATACTCAACGTGCCCTACAAGATGACGCAATTAGTTTGTCTCTACACCGCCAGGGGACGCTGATCTGAACCGCAGTCTGGTAAATATAACCACTTCTATGACGAATTAAGACTCCATATTTGGTACATAGACTATACTCAACGTGCCCTACAAGATGACGCAATTAGTTTGTCTCTACACCGCCAGGGGGCGCTGATCTGAACCGCAGTCTGAACCGCAGTCTGGTAAATATAACCACTTCTATGACGAATTAAGGCTCCATATTTGGTACATAGACTATACTCAACGTGCCCTACAAGATGACGCAATTAGTTTCTCTCTACACCGCCAGGGGGCGCTGATCTGAACCGCAGTCTGAACCGCAGTCTGGTAAATATAACCACTTCTATGACGAATTAAGACTCCAAAGTTGGTACATAGACTATACTCAACGTGCCCTACAAGATGACGCAATTAGTTTGTCTCTACACCGCCAGGGGGCACTGACTGAACCGCAGTCTGAACCGCAGTCTGGTAAATATAACCACTTCTATGACGAATTAAGGCTCCATATTTGGTACATAGACTATACTCAACGTACCCTACAAGATGACGCAATTAGTTGTCTCTACACCGCCAGGGGGCGCTGATCTGAACCACAGTCTGAACCGCAGTCTGGTAAATATAACCACTTATATGACGAATTAAGACTCCATATTTGGTACATAGTCTATACTCAGCGTGCCCTACAAGATGACGCAATTAGTTTGTCTCTACACCGCCAGGGGGCGCTGATCTGAACCGCAGTCTGAACCGCAGTCTGGAAAATATAACCACTTCTATGACGATTTAAGGCTCCATATTTGGTACATAGACTATACTCAACGTACCCTACAAGATGACGCAATTAGTGTGTCTCTACACCGCCAGGGGGGCGCTGATCTGAACCGCAGTCTGAACCGCAGTCTGGTAAATATAACCACTTCTATGACGAATTAAGGCATAGACTATACTCAACGTACCCTACAAGATGACGCAATTTACACCGCCAGGGGGCGCTTATCTGAACCGCAGTCTGAACCGCAGTCTGGTAAATATAACCACTTCTATGACGAATTAAGGCTCCATATTTGGTACATAGACTATACTCAACGTACCCTACAAGATGACGCAATTAGTGTGTCTCTACACCGCCAGGGGGGCGCTGATCTGAACCGCAGTCTGAACCGCAGTCTGGTAAATATAACCACTTATGTGACGAATTAAGGCTCCATATTTGGTACATAGACTATACTCAACGTACCCTACAAGATGACGCAATTGGTTTGTCCCTACGCCGCCAGGGGGCACTGACGTGAACCGCAGTCTGAACCGCATTCTGGTAAATATAACCACTTCTATGACGAATTAAGACTCCATATTTGGTACATAGACTATACTCAACGTGCCCTACAAGATGACGCAATTAGTTTGTCTCTACGCCGCCAGGGGGCGCTGATCTGAACCGCAGTCTGAACCGCAGTCTGGTAAATATAACCACTTCTATGACGAATTAAGGCTCCATATTTGGTACATAGACTATACTCAACGTGCCCTACAAGATGACGCAATTAGTTTGTCTCTACACCGCCAGGGGGCGCTGATCTGAACCGCAGTCTGGTAAATATAACCACTTCTATGACGAATTAAGACTCCATATTTGGTACATAGACTATACTCAGCGTGCCCTACAAGATGACGCAATTAGTTTGTCTCTACGCCGCCAGGGGACGCTGATCTGAACCGCAGTGTGGACCACAGTCTGGTAAATATAACCACTTCTATGACGAATTAAGAATTCATTTTTGGTAATAGACTATCCTCAACCAACCTCATTAGATGACTAATTTAATTTGTCTCTAAGTCGCCTAATCTATTCTGAAAGAACATGTATACTGCTACACAATAACAAATATTTCTGTAGATCTACACTATTCCGAACAAATTTGTATACAGTTACATTACACCAGTAATTTCAGATTGGCTCTCGGCTTCGTTTTTCATACATCATCATGCAACAGTACAAAAAAAACAATTGAAAAGATATTCGATAGGGAGAGGCCTGATTGGTGGACTTTTCCTGAAAACTAAGCTGCGCGCCGCTATCAATGTACCGTAATCTGAAAGACCGGAGCACGACTTTTGTTTTGGCATATAAATGTTCACCATTTAAATGAAATTACAAATAATAGTGAGTTGAGGTATAATTTCCCTAAATTTCTTTAAAACTAAGCGTCACGCCGCTGTGGATCTACACTTTTCTGAACAAGCATTTATACAGCTATACCATATCATTAATTTCAAAGTGGAGCGCGGCTTTATTTTTTTAATACCATCTCGAAACGTTAGAAAAGATGAAAAAGATATATAACGGGAAGAGGTATAATTGATGGACTCGTCTAAACTAAGATGCGCGCCGCTCTGATTTGACTTTATTCCGAAAGTCCATGTACATAGCTACAGCATACCATTAAGTTCAGACCGTCGCGGTATGATTTCTCTTGAAAACTAAGCTAAATTTACACTACTCGAAAGACCATGTAGCTACAGCACACCATAAATTTCAAAGCGGTGCGCGGCTTTGTTTTGACACATAAATTTCCAGCCTTTAAAAGAAAGAATTGAAAACGCTGGCATGTGTTGGCGCGCCGCTGAGGATCTACAGCATTCTGAACAAGCCCGTATACAGCTACACCATACCATTAATTTCAGAGCGGCGCGTGGCTTTGTTTTTATATATTATATCGAAACAGTACAACACATGAAAAATATATATGATGTGGTGAGCGCCACTCTAAATTTACAGTAATCTAAAACACCATGTATGTAGCCACACCATACCATGAATTTCAAAGCGACGCACGTCTTTGTTTTGAAATTTAAATTTGCAAGCTTCAAAAGAAAATTTTAAAAATGCTGGGTCGGGTTGGCGCGCTGCTGTGGATATACAGCATTCTGAACAAGCCCGTATACAGCTACACCATACTATTAATTTCTCAGAGACGCGCGGTTTTTTATATCACCATTAAAAATCTACACTATACCAAGTACAGAGCGGCGCGGCTTTGATTTGTCATATAAATTTCCACCCTTTAAAAGAAATTAGGAAAAGATGTGAGTTGTGGTATAATTTCTCTTTAAAACTGAGCGGCGCGCCGCGGTGGATCTACACTACTCTAAAAAAGCCTTTATACACCTATACCATACCACTGATTTCAGAGTGGACCGCTGCTTTCTTTCTTATATACTATCTCGAAACAGTAAAAAATATGAACAAAAGTTTAAACTAAGCTTCACGCCGCTCTGAATTTACTCTATTTTGAAAGACCCTGTATGTAGCTACACCATACCATTAATTTCAGAGCGGAGCGGTTTTGTTTTCGACATATCAATTTTAAACCTTAAAAAATAAACTTAAAAACAAATGCTGGGTTGTGGTATAATTTATCGACATTTCTTAACCCTATCTGGTGGGGGGGCTTCCCCCCCCCGTTGGTTTTTGCTTCTATCTCCAGAACGGCAAAAAATTGAGGAATGAAACTCCGTGACTTTTTAGACTGTCGTATTGGGGTTATTTTGAGCCTATTTGCATGATCCCCGAGTAGAGGATCATGGGTAAATTCAAAATGGCGTCATGTGGGTACCAGAAAAGTGATGTTTTCGTTATATTTCTTCAAAAAATGTGCCTTTCTTTATGGAAAAGTGACTAAAACCTATTTTATTTCATATCAGATTATTATTTACTAATTTATCGTGCAGTTTTTGCGACGAAAAAAGAAAATTAAAAAATTCTGACCGAAAATCGTCCGAAAATGCTTGTTTTGAAAATTACGTCACACTAACGTCATCATGGAGGCCATCTTGGATTTTTCTAAATTTTCTTGTAGAACTTGACCCATTGACCCAAAGATATAGTGTGGTAAGCTCTCTAGCCTTAGCGATAGAGAAAATATATAGGGGACACTCTCCACCCCCCCCCATGCTGCGGTACATCCCTAAATCGCCCAGACCAGATAGGTTTAATAACTAAGCGGCACGCCACCATTGATCTATACTATTCTGAACAAGCCGTGTATACAGCTACACACTACCATTAATTGCAGAGCGGCGCGCGTCTGTTTTATATATTCTCGCACCATTAAAAAATAAAAAAGATAAATGATTGGTCTTTTCATCTAAACTAAGATGCGCGCCGCTCTAATTTTAAACTAATCTAAAAGACCACGTTTGTAGCTACACCATACCATAAAGTTCAAAGCGGCGCGCGGCCTTGTTTTGACATATAAATTTCCAGGCTTTGAAAGAAAAATAACAAAATGGCTGGGTTGCGATGGCGCGCCGCTGTGGATCTACAGTATTCGGAACAAGCCTGTATACGGCTACATCATAATATTAATTTCAGAGCGGCGCGCGGTTTTGTTTTTATACATTATCTCGAAACAGCACAAAACGTTGAAAAAGATATATGATGTAGAGAGGTATATTTGACGGACTTTTCCTCCAAACTTAGCGCCGCGCCGCTATGGATTTACACTATTCTGAACAAGCCGTGTATACAACTACGTCCATACTGTTAGGCTTTTTGTCTAAACTAAGCTTCTCGCCGCTCTAAATTTACAGTAATATAAAACATCATGTATGTAGCTACATCATACCATAAATTTCAAAACGGCGCGCCTCTTTGCTTCGAAATATATATTTGCAGGCTTTAACAGAAAATTAGAAAAATGTTGGGTTGTGGTGGCGCGCCGCGCCGTGCAACCTGCTACAACAGGCCATTGATTTCAGAGCGGCGCGCCACATCTTTTGTTTTATATCATCTCGCAAAAATGAAAAACATAAATGGGGAGAGGTATGAATTTAGCTGCGCTTCGCGCTGAATTTACTCTATTCTGAAAAATCATGTATATAGCTACATCATACCATTAATTTCAAAGCAGTTCGCGGCTTTGTTTTGACATACATCTCCAACCTTTAACAAAAATTTAAAAAAAAATACTGCGTTGTGGTATAATTTATCGACTTTTATTTAAAACTAAGCGGCATTCCTCTGCAGATCCACACTATTCTGAACAAGCTTGTATAGAGATACACCATATCATTAATCCCAGAGCGGCGTGGGGCTTTTTTGTATATATCATCTCGCAACAGTAAATAAATAAAAAATATATATCATAAGGAGAAGTATAATTGATGGACTTTTTCTCAAAACTAAGCTGCGCGCTACACTGAATACTGTATTTTGAAAGACCGTGCATACATCTGCAACATAAATTTCAGAGCGGTGGGCCGTTTGTTGTTTTTTTTCGGTTTAATTTCAAAACGTTTAAAGGAAAAAAAACAAACAAACAAAAACAAATAGGTAGGGATTAGGTAAAATTTAAAGAAAACGTCACAGGTCGGTCTTTATCTACTTTATTTTTTTCGAAATTTTCAAAAAGCAAAACAAAATATGTTGGATATGTATAATTTCTAGAATTTTTTTTAAGTAAGAGGCGCGTCGCTTTGCATCTACACCATTCTTATCAAGCCTGTATACAGCTACACCATACAATTAATTTCAGAGCGCCGCGTTTTTTGTTTTTGTAATATATATATAATATTGAAACAGTATAAAATGAAAGGAAATATAATACGAGAGATATAATTGATGGATACTTCGTCAAATCTAAGTTACGCGCCGTTCTGAATCTACACTATTCTGAAAGATGTATACTGCTACACTATAAAATTAATTTCACAGCGCCGCGCGGCTTAATTTTTGACATGTGATTTATAAAAAAAAATAAAAAAATATGCTGGGTTTTGGTATAATCTCTTGACTTTTCCTTAAAACTAAGCGGCGCGCTGCTGTGGATGTACTCTGTCCGAACAAACCTGTACACAGCTACACTATACCAATAATTTCAAAGCGGTGCGCCGTTTGTCTTTTCCTGTTTGAATTCAAAACGTTTAAAGAAAATTTTAAAAAAGGCAAATAGGTTAGTGGTAGGGTAAAATTGATCGAATTTTCGTCCAAACTAAGTCGCGGGTTGCTCAGGACCGATTCTATTCTCCAATAACATGTATATAGCTACACCATAAAACTGATTTTAGAGTGGCGCACGGCATTTTTACTCATAATTTTGAAACTTTGAATGAAACAAAACTAAATATGATCGGTGGGTATAATTTCTCGACTTTTTTTTAAACAAAGCGGCGCGCCGCAGTGGATCTACACTATTCTGAACAAGCCTGTATACAGCTGCACCATACCAATAATTAAGAGCGGTCTGCGATTTCGGTTTTTATATACTATGTCGAAACATTAAAAAAAAGAAGATATATTATGAGGAGCGGTATAATTATTGGACTTTTCGTCTAAAGTGACTTGCGCGCCGCTCTGAATTTACTTTGTCCTGAAAGAACATCTATGTAGCTACACCTTACCACTAATTTTCGAGCGGAGCGCGGCTTTGTTTTGACATAAATTTCCAGTCTTTAAAAGAATTTATAAAATATTTCTCGACTGTTCTTTAAAACTATGCGGCGCGCCGCTGTCCATCTACTCTAATCTGCACAAGCCTTTTTACAGCTACACCAAATCTTTTAGTTTAGACGGTGCGGCATTGATTTTCATATACTTCCTCGAAGCAGTAGAAAATATGAAAATTTATATTATTTGGAGAGGCTTAATTGGAGAACTTTTCGTCTAAATTAAGCTGCGCGTCGCTCTGAATTTACTCTATGCTGAAAGACCGTGTATGTAGCTACACCATGCCAGTAATTTCAGAGCGTCGCGCGGCTGCGTTTTTGACATATACGTTCGAACCATTCAATCTAAAAAATGCTGTGTTTTTATTTATTTTACTGTTTTGAGATAGTATATAAAACAAAACGAAGCCGCGCGCCGCTCTGAAATTAATGGTATGGTGTAGCTACATACATGGTCTTCCAAAATAGTGTAAATTTGGAGCGGCGCGCAACTTCGTTTAGACCAAAAGTCCTTCAATTCTACCCCTCCCCCTCTTGTATCTTTTTCCTTTTTTTACTCTTGTGAGAGGATATATTTAAAAAAACGCGCGCCGCTCTGAAATTAATGGTATGGTGCAGATGTATACGGCTTGTTCAAAATAGTGCAGCTCCACAGCGGCGCTTCGATTACTTTCAAAGAAAAGTCGAGAAATTATATCACAACCAAGATTTTTTTTAAATTTATTTTAAAGGTTAAAAATTGTTATGTCAAAAACAAAACCGCGTGCCGCTCTGAAATTAATGGTATGGTGCAGCTACGTACATGGTCATTCAAAATAGATTAAAATCAGAACGGCGCACAGCTTAGTTGAGACGAAAAGTCCATCAATTATACCTCTCTTCACAATACATCTTTTTCATATTTATTTAATGATTCGCTATAGCCTATGAAAGACAAAGCCGCGCGCCGCTCTGAAATTAATGGTATGATGTATACAAGCTTGTTCGGAATAGTTTAGATCCACAGTGGCGCGCCGCTTAGTTTTCAAGAAAGATCGAGAAATTATACCACACCCCAGCATTTTATTATTTCTTTTAAAACCTGGAAGTTGATATGTCCAAACAAAGCCGCGTATGATTTGGTGTAGCTATAAACATGATCCTGTCGATTAGTGTAAATGTAGAACGGCGCGCAGCTTAGTTTAGAGGAAAAGTCAATCAATTATACCTCTCCCTATTATATATCTTTTTGTCACTTTCTTATTGGTGCGAGATGATATAAAAAAAGCAGCGCACCAGTCTGATATTAACGGTGTGGCATAGCTGTATTCATGGCTTGTTCAGAATAGTGTAAATCCATTGTTTTACAGAAAAGTTGAGAAATTATACCACAACACACATTTTTTTAGATTTCATTTAAATGTTGTCAAAAACAATACCGCACGTTGCTGTGAAATTGATGGTATGGGGTAGCTACATACATGGTCTTTCAGATTAGAGTAAATTTAGGGGGGGGTGGGGTGGGGGCACCCAGCCTAGTTTAGACAAAAAGTCCATGAATTATGCCTCTTCCTTTAATATATCTTTCTTTTATGTTTTGATATATTAAATAAAAACAAAGTGGCGCGCCGCTCTGAAATTAATGGTATGGTGTAGCTGTATACAGACTTCTTTGGAACACCGTACATTCCGAGCGGCGCGCCACTCAATTTTGAAACGATTAACTATACCCAAACCTCAACCTATTGCCATTTTTCATTTCTTTGAATGTTTGAAAATTAAGCAGAAAAAACAAAGCCGTGCTTCGGTCTAAAGTTAAGTTGATGGTGTAGCGTACGCATGGCCTTTCAGATTACGGTACATTCAAAGCGGCGGGCATGCTTAGTTTTTAGGAAAAGTGCATCAATTAGGCCTCCCACCATCATATATGTTTTTCGTTCATTCTTTTACTGCTACGGGACGATATATAAAAAAACGAAGCCCGCGACAGTCCAAAATTAATGGTATGGTGTGACTGTATACAGGTTTGTTCAGAATAGTGTAGATCCATAGTGGCGCGCCGCTTAGTTTTAAAGAAAAGTCGAGAAATTATACCACAACCCAGCATTTTTTATATTTCTTTGAAATGTTCGAAATTATATGTCAAAAATAAAGCCGTTTGCTCCTCTGAAATTAATGACATGGTGTAGCTATATACATGGTCTTTCAGAAAACGATATATTCAGAGCGGCGCGCTGCTTAGGTTTTGAGGAAAAGTCCATCAATTAAATCTCTTTCCATCATACATCTTTTCATTTTTATACTGTTTCGCGAGCTTGGTCAGAATAGTGTAGATCCAGAGTGGGGCGCCGTTTAGATTGAAAGAAAATGCTAAAAATTGTCCTTACTCAACATATTTTGTTTTGTTTCTTTGAAATATTCGAAATTATATGTAAAATAAAAACAAAGACGTGTGTCTCCCTAAACTTAAATTTATGATGTACTTATATTCATGTTCTTGGGCAATAGAGTAGATCCAACGCGGGGCGCGGCATATTTACCTCCGTCGATCAGACGGAGATCTAGGAATGCAACGTGAAATCTCCCGCCAAATAATTATCATATGAGGAACCCACCACTCATGTGATTTCCAATAGGGTTTGTCATGGTTCCCGACGAAATTTTGAAGCAATGTTGTGAGACACAATTCAAATAATGGGGAACCCTCATTGCAATGCATTTCAATGGGCCTTGCTTCTGTAGTCGGCTCCACCTCCCATCATGCTTCACGAGTTACGGGAGTCAGGTTGGGTTGGCGGCTTCCAGCGGAATATTCAACATATAGAGATGCATGATGCGATTTTTTGCCGTTGTTCTGATAAGTTTATTGCGCCATTTTATGTTATTACAACACAATGGTTCCTAGTATACCACCCGTCATTTCTATATATCGGAAAGTCTTTGTCGGCTTATGACTTATGCCGAAGCCAACCAAATAGTCCAAGTTGTTGTTGTTGGATATCAAATGCACGGGAGGTCATGCACGCACTGACTGGAAGACAACAACACAATCGACGATGCCCTGGTTTTTTCTGATACTGTTTTTCTTTCAGTTGATGATACCCACCAGCCTGGTTAAAAAAGACAGTTATTCTAAATTTTGCTGATAAATTATATTTCCTTGGGGAGGTGGGGGGGGGGCTAGTTATTTTGGCATTAATTTATTGTGCATTTATCAAATATAATTTACCAGCATTATTGTAATGAAGCATCAAATCACAGTTTATTGTTCGTCAAACGAAATCACATGTGTCTCTGTCCCAATTCCCATTTCACAGGTTCATCCCCCAGCAGCATACATGTCAATTAACATTTCAATACACTGAATTAAAAATTATTCTTGAACCTATCAAATTACCTTGCATCGGGATACCATTCTCAGCTTTACAGTCCATTTAAAATGAACGAGTGAAAACAGTTGAATAATGGTTTGATTTTGCAGAAGCACAAAATTGATCCACTGCTTGAGTCTGTTAACTTATTTAATAAAACTGATAAATAATATACCGGTACATATACTTTTTGTTTGACAACATTGTAAACCTTTTCTTTTCATTTATCCTAACAGTATAGTGACATCCACATTGTGTGCTGTGACACTTGTATGCCACAAAACCTATTTGGAGTATAATGCAGTTTCAAATCCGGCTGGTATGTACATACACCATCAGATATCTTTTGATGAAAAAAAAATTACTAGTTAAAACCTGATATTCTGAAAACTTATTCTGAATTGTAGTTGAATCAAAAGAGTGTCTACATTCCACATGTAGGCCTACATATGGAGATGATTTTTGGCTGATAGCATGGATGGAACCTTTCCCAAATTTGTTATTTATTTTTTCTATTTTAATTTTAAGCCCATACCACTGGTCGTTTATTTGCCATATGATCACATTTCACATGCTTTGTTCAACCCCCATGATCTAGAACCAAACAGACACTATCATTAGATGAAAGAAGCAGATCCTGATATACATTTCAGGTTTTGCCGATGCCAAATGAATTGAACAGGAGACAATTAGACAAAAAGAAAATCAATAAATATATCAATAAACAATCTTGTTCTAGATTATAATATCCTGGATTCTTATCATGGTCATACCACTAACATGAGCATCATTGAACTCCAGTCCAACCAGGGATAAAGATCCATCATTGTTCTTCAGGATTCATATTATTGATCACTCATAGATTGCATTAAGTTCTCATAGTACTCAGTTCTCAATTCATACTTTTGCAAATTCTTGTAGCATGGTCAGGTCCCAGTTCTGTTGAGTACACGTATGAAAGTTGCGAACTGGTATAATGGATTTCATCTTGTTGTGTATGACGAAAGAATGAAATATAACGAAGGCCGTACACATTTTCAATGAAGTGAGTTTTAATATTAAATATGTATACACTTGATTCCAACCTGCAGGTCATGGATTCAGCACTTCTGATATCAGATGTAACAGGACTGTTACACAATGGATGTACTGGATGAAATGGAAAAACCATTACAGACTATCGATTGGTTCAGCTGTGTCAGAAATGTGTGGAATGACAGAGGTGGTGAAAATCAGAGCCGGTGATTGGCCGCATTGCATTACATGCGTTACATTCTTAACCAAAGAGCAATACCTGGGTGATATTACAACAATACCATGGTGTTATATATTGTTATGATTGGCTTAACCATAGCTGCTGAAAATATTTCTAATTCTAGGGCAATGGGCAATCATACTAAATTTATTTTCATAACTTCATTTATTTTCACAACAAGCAACATAATCCAGATTAGCAAGTGAAGTTTTACAACATAATATAATAAGCATCACGGGTCTCCTTCAGTTTATTGTAGACATATATACCCTTGAATATCTGTTACCATGATTCAGTCATAATATTGTATGTAATATATTTATGTCGACAAGGAATAAACATAACTATTTGATAATATTATTAACTGTATGTTGTTTATGATCAACATGAACTTTTTATTTGCTGGAATCCAGCCATTTGTTCCATATGGGCAATATTCTCATCAGCCATCACCATTCAATATGAATGTGATACATGTACAAGTCCATGGTCATTGATACAGTATGGTGAAGGTGAGTAGTAGCGTAAGAGCATTTAGACGGATTGGCGCATCACTGCACATGCGCAGAAATTTTTGTGACGTGACATTGACATCCAATGAGAAGCGCGTATTGTGTCACATGGGGTCATGGTGGTGGTGGATGGTGGGTTTAAGATGGCGGCTGGTGGTGGTGGGTGGTGGGTTTAAGATGGCGGCTGGTGGTGGTGGGTGGTGGGTTTAAGATGGCGGCTGGTGGTGGTGGGTGGTGGGTTTAAGATGGCGGTGGGTGGTGGGTTTAAGATGGCGGCTGGTGGTGGTGGGTGGTGGGTTTAAGATGGCGGCTGGTGGTGGTGGGTGGTGGGTTTAAGATGGCGGCTGGTGGTGGTGGGTGGTGGGTTTAAGATGGCGGCTGGTGGTGGTGGGTGGTGGGTTTAAGATGGCGGCTGGTGGTGGTGGGTGGTGGGTTTAAGATGGCGGATTGTAGAAAAACGTATAAAAGCAGGCGATTTTTAGGGGTGGGGTGTATTCATTGCACTACCTGCCTGATTGACCTGACCAGCCTACCTGCCTGATTGACCTGACCATCCTGTCTGCCTGCCTGTCTGCCTGCCTGCTTGCCTATCCGCTTGTATGAGCCGAAAGCATGAGACGTGGAGAAGATTTTCCCTGGGACCCAGCAGCACCTCCGGTTGAAGTCTTGCCTGAAGACGAACGTGTCAGGGACATTTATCGACGTCACTGGGCTACCATACGCCACTGTTTTCACCGTGACCGTCGTCTATTGGACTTGTATAACTTTCGATTGCAGGACTTCACGTATCTGTCTACCTATGCCGAGAATATTTTCACAGATCAGGTGACAGCGTTCAAGTTGAATATGACATTCGGGTACATTTTACGGCACAAGGAGACGGGCCAGGTGCGGTATTATTATCCCAGCAATAATACCTATGTGTTTGATCAGCCGTTCACGGTGACGGATGCGATTTCTCTGCAGCCACTCATCGACCAACTCACTACGTTGGATCCATTGGAATGGGCCCGGTTGCAACGCCCCAATACCCAATGGCTTGTGGAAATGGTGACCAACGTCACATTTTTCGTCACGAAAATGAGAGATCATCCTATCGGTGCTCCTGTACTACTACCCCCTTGGTTGCTTCATCGAAAAGGCCTGTATGCATTAACAGGAGGGCGAAAGGGGCCCTACAAAGACCGGAAATGTCTGTTTCGGTGTTTGGCCGTGCATGTGGACGAGTGTGATCCCCGGTCTTGTGACACAGTGGCCAATGACTATTGGGAACAGTATTTACAGCAGCAAGACTTGGATAAGCGGCACTTCCGTGGAGTTCCGTTCAAGAATTTGGATGACGTGGAAACACTGTTCAACATCAATATCTTTGTATACCGATTACGATGCGAGGAGGATACATTTGTGGCTGAATTGGTTCGTCGTTCAACAGAACGGTATGCTGCTACGATGAAAGTCAATGTGTTCGACGACAATGGCGTGAGTCATTTTTCGCTGATCAACAATATGAGCCAGTACGCTCAGTCTTTCAGTTGTGCCCAATGCCATCGGGTGTTTCATCGTTCCTCCAACTTACATCGCCACGAGAAAATCTGTGACAACAGTGTCAAGCGAGTATATCCGGGTGGTGTGTATCATAATACGCCTACTATTTTCCAGGAACTGGCCGATGAGGGTTTGATCATACCGGAGGTGGATCGTTATTTTCCCTACCGGGCGTGTTACGATTTTGAGGCCCTGTTGGAGCCCATGGACATGTTTTCAGCGAAAACGCAGTGGACGCAGCGCCATATTCCTCTGAGTGTCAGTATTTCCAGCAACGTACCTGGCTATGACGCTGCACCGGTGTGTTTCGTGTCCACGGGGGATTCCCATGAGTTGATCATCCGCATGATGGAGTATTTACAGGAAGTCAGTGCGGCTAGTACAGAACTATTGGTGTCCAAGTTCCAGGACGTACTGGACCAGCTGGACGATCGGATTCCTATACCGGGTGTAGCGTTTAGTGACGATGAAGAGTCCGAGTCCGAGTCGGGGTCCGAGTCGCAGCCCGAGTCGCAGCCCCTGCAGTCGCAGGATGTGCCTTTACCGAAACCGTATGCGGAGAAATTGAAAGTGCGCTTCCTACAATATCTAGGCCAGTTACCGGTGCTAGGTTTCAACTCGGGGCGCTATGATTTGAACATGGTGAAGGAATTTCTTTACCCCTACTTGGCCCAGGCCAATACCCTCAAGTCCGTCATCAAGAAGATCAATAATCATATGGCCCTCACTACCACATCACTGCATTTCCTGGATGTACGGAACTACTTAGCTCCTAATTATAGCTATGATCAGTGGGTGAAGGCGTATGACTGTGCACAAACCAAAGGGAGGTTCCCTTACACGTATATATCCACGCTCGACTGTTTGGAGGAAACACAGTTGCCACCCCGGGATGCCTTCTTTGATGATTTGAAGCAAGTGGAATGTCCCGAAGACACGTACCGGGAACTACAGCAGGTATGGAACGATCAACATATGCAGACCTTGCGAGATTTCCTGATATGGTATAATAACCTAGATGTGGTTCCTTTCCTGGAAGCGGCCGAGAAAATGGTGCAACTCTTTCGTCGTGAGATGCGCGTCGATATCTTCAAGGAGTGCTTGAGTTTACCGGGTGTGGCGCTTCGCCATCTTTTTCAAGCGTGTCCTACGTACTTCTCGCTGATACAGCAAAAAGATGCAGACATGCATCATTGTCTAAAGCAGAATATTGTGGGCGGACCGAGTCTTATTTTTCACCGTTACCACGAGAAGGACGTCACTACTCTCCCCAGTGGAAAACCCTGTGCTAAGATCATCGGTTTCGATGCCAATGCCTTGTACCTGTGGTCGCTGGCCCAACCTATGCCCAGTGGCCATTATACACGTTGGTTGGCGGAAGGTCGGCATTTTACACCGCAACGTACACCCTACAAGCATCTGGCTGATCAGTGGTTGGATTGGGAAGCCTATCGACGGGGAATTACTATACGACACCAGACCAACGCCACAGAGAAGCGCATAGGAGATCGTCGACTCCCCGTCGATGGGTTTGCCCTGGTGGGTAGAACACCCACCGTATTCCAATTTTACGGTTGCTATTGGCACGGCCACGGATGTCATTTCAGCGCTGGACGCTTCAATGAACGACGTGGAAAAACATCGGAAGAATTACGGGAAGAAGTGGTGGAGAACGGTGATTATGTGAAAGAGAGAGGATACCATCTGATTGAAATGTGGGAGTGTGAATTTCACACGATGTGCCAGGCCCTGCCCCATTTACGGCGTTTCCTAAAAGAGCGCGAGTACCCCTTGAGTCGTCGGCGACTCCTGAGTCTGCCACAGATGTTCGACGCCATTCGTTCGGGGGACCTCTACGGCTTTGTCGAATGTGATTTGCATGTTCCCGACACTCTCAAGCCTCTCTTCGCCCAGTGTCCTCCCATCTTTAAGAACACGCTGGTGGGTCGGGCTGATATTGGGGACACCATGAGGGCCTATGCGGAGCAACACGAGTGTTTGCCTCAACCTCGACGGATGTTGATTGGTAGTATGTGGGCCGAGAAAATCTTGCTGGGCACTCCCTTACTGCGGTGGTACATGAACCACGGTTTGGAAATTACCCAAATATACCAAGTGATACAATACGTACCCCACGCCTGTTTTGCGGAGAATGCCGACATTGTGACGTCGGCCCGTCGTCAAGGTGACCAAGACCCGAGTAAGGCCATCATCGGTGAATCTTGGAAGTTGACGGGCAATGGTTATTACGGAAAAACAGTCACGAACCAGGATAAGCACGTGAACGTGAACATTTGTACTACTGCCCAAGCCCGCAAAAAAGTGAATTCTCCTCTGTTTCGGTCCGTGGAGGTCATCGATGACGACACCTATGAAATCACTTTAGCCAAGAAGACTATCCGTTACAACCTACCCCTGCAGATTGGATGTATGGTATACCAGGTGGCCAAGCTGAGGATGTTGCAGTTTCTCTATGATTTCATGGGTGTGTATTTTAATCCATCAGACTAGCAACTCATGGAAATGGATACCGACTCGGCCTACATGGCCGTCTCTAATGCGGATTGGGAGTCCCTGGTGAAACCGGAGTTACGTACCCAGTATGAAGCGGAACGGGACCAGTGGCTACCTCGACGTGACCATTACCAGTACGATAAGCGTACGCCGGGCCTGTTCAAGCTGGAGTGGAGTGGGGATGCTATGATTGGTCTCTCCTCCAAAACGTATTACTGTTACGGGGGAGACGAAAATAAGTTTAGCTGCAAAGG
This sequence comes from Hanleya hanleyi, assembly GCA_036873755.1. NCBI lineage: Eukaryota > Metazoa > Mollusca > Polyplacophora > Lepidopleurida > Hanleyidae > Hanleya > Hanleya hanleyi. Next base: position 115,669 of record JAVTVY010031704.1, read on the forward strand.
GGTGAGCCGGCGCGATCCCAACATCGACAAAGCCTTGTACTTGAACGTGCTGCAAAGCCAGGCCAGTGCGAGTGGCACTAACCGAGGATTTCGGGTAGTGGACCACCAGATGCGGACGTACATTCAGCAACGAGACGCCTTTACTTTCTTTTACCCGAAACGGAAAGTGTTGGCCGATGGTGTGAGCACCACTTACTTGGACTTGTGAACAATGTCGAACTATAACTGTTGATACACAAATGTAAAAGTCAGGATGGCCGAGTGGTCTAAGGCGCCGGTATTAAGTGCTGGTCGGCGAAGAGCTGGCGTAGGTTCGAATCCTACTCCTGACAGAACTTTTTTGTACCTTAATCCTACCACTACTATTCTATTTGTACCTATTCTATACCTTCTTGTGGACTTAAATAAAACAAATAAGTCAAACCCCCATCATTTTTTGTGTTTTTTCATCAATTTTTATTCAACATCAATGAACGTCAGAACAACAACGTCATAACAATAACGTGATAATAAAAAAACAAGTGGCCTGCGCGCAGTGCATTTTAAGTTAACCAGAGAAATGGAGCATGCACATTAAAACGAGAGGCCGTCCAGTCATAGACGAGGACATCACGGTCTTCGGCTTGACAATAATCATCAAACATGTGTACGATGGTTGGCATAGAATGTCCTCTACTCCGGTGAGTGAGATAAAACACACAGTACTGTCCGCACACACTACTCAAGGGTCCTTGTAATCTTTGAGTATTCCAACGCCACATTGTAGTAGAGACGTCCATGAATTTCACCAAATCGGCATGTAGGGGTGCAAGTCCGTAGGAATCAAAGTATTCGCCTTGGCCTAGGGTGTCCACGTACACAGCTACCCAATGTTCACCGGGTCGAGACCCCGGGTCTGTATTCAGGATGTAGGCTGCTGGGGTGGTGGAGTGGGTGGGAAACACATTGCGTGGAAACACACCTCGAAAGGGGATCTTCGGATCTCGCTTGAGTATGCCCATCAGCTGTTCTGTATCCATGACTCTAGTTGGCGTAGTCACACAGCACGTTTCTTTGCTGATCCACGCTGATGACGTTATCAAACTCGGCGTAGCAAATCACGTTAATGGTCTGGGCTAGAGCGGTGGCGAAACGCAGTTCCAACCGTAGGTTTCCTTTCTTCAGCAAGGCCAGTTGATGATCGTGTTCCAAGGTGGGGGTGAGGTCGAAGGCGAACAACGTGTACCCACGGTAAAAGTCTCGTCGAGTGATGGTATTTCCTTCGTCCTGGTTGTTTTGTCCTGTGGCTGTAAACAGGTTCAGGTAGCTGCGCACATAGTTTTGGTTACCAAAATCCGGTTGTAAGGGTCGGGCTGGAATTTGATGGCCAGCCACGTGCAGTGCCAAAAAGTTCAGGTTGAAATGTTGAAAGGCGAACGGATTCTCATCCCACGCTCCATTGAAAGCGGTGTTGGTCACACACGCTAGGGTAACACGTTTAGGGAGATCCCCTAGAAATAAATTTTCACGATTGGCCATCATCGTACCGCCTGGCACAGAGAACACCTTGGTCTGTATGCGTCGGATGGGGTACAGGGCTGGTTTTTTCGATAAGGCTTCCATGTGACTCACCAACACGCCCTGTTGCAAATCCACCGTACGCACAAACAGGGCCGCATCTTCTAGGATGATCTTGTAATTGGGGGCCGCTCCACCGGCCATCAAGGCGAACGCAGGTGTGGAACGGATCAACTTGATCTTGATGGATACACCGTTCATCATGTAGCGGTCTTGCAGGAACAGATCGGCGTGCAGTCGCCCCATCATATCGACGGACTTGCTATCGGCTGTCAAGTTTTTGCGGTTGACCAACCCATTATTGGCAGCCAGCACGCTATTCATGGAGCCGGGTGTATCCTTGTAGTACAGCGCGGCTTGCAAGTGGGATTTTTTGGCATCTGCACCGTACGACAACAGCGTCTCCATCTAGGCTCGGTACGGGTACGTATTGGTGGACGTACTGATGAGTCTATCGCTCAGACTCATATCCACCTGTTGGAACAAGGAGTGCAGCCAAAGATTCACTGGGCCTACTACTGCATCGTCCGCTACGTTGGCCCCGGCTGCGTCCACTATTTTGGCTTTCACGTACAAGTAGGTGTGGGCTAAATCCAGGTAGGCTGTATCTTTGTTTTCAATGGTAAATTCCACAGGGCCCGTCCCCGTCAGGCTAGCCAGGGGTCGATGTTCTACCCAACGTCCTTCGGCTACACTGGTTTGGGTGGGTGGAATAGTCCACAAATCCAATTCACTGTTGGTAGACGGACACGACTCGGAGTGAATGAATGCCATTATGCGAAGATGTCTCTCCTACTACTCTTCTTCTTCTTCTTGGTCTTAGTCCTCCGGGGTGTGCGTCGTCGGTGTGTTGGACGTCGAATGACTCTTCGCTGTGTCCGGGGTTGTCTTTTAAGGGCTTTGGCGATCAAGACGCTGCCTGCTTCTTTAGCCCGTCGTTTCAAGGCTTGTCCGGGTGCTGTGCCTCCCATCACATCACCGGCCACGCGCAATCCACTGCGTACCGCTTGTTTGCCCACCGCTTTAACACCTCGTGTCACCAAGGGTAAGAACGTTTTCACAATGCTGCCCAGTATGTTTCCCAATCCGTGACCTCTTTGCATGCGTGCACCGCTAAAGATGGGCAAGCCTCCTCCCGTTTGTTTCTTGTAGTAGTCGGCATAGCTGGGTGTATGGCACTGGTAAGGCACGTACATTATACGAAGTGAGGAGAACGGGCTTGTCGGAAATGAAGTGTCAGCACCACTTTCCCTCGTTCGAATGCGACCGGGCGTCCCGTGTCATCTCTTATATCCACCGTGATCGTGTTGATATCGGTATGTCGTACGGGCAGGTAGAGTATATGGTTGAAACTCTGGTTGACTTGATTGCCATACGACTTGCTAATGGGCACCACCCGTAACAGAGGTGTGTTCACATCGCCCACAATATGGTTGTCCACTGCGTCCGAGTAGACGTAGAGTCCGTACATGCCTACTTTCATATCCATCACATCGTCACCGTTGTCGGTGGTGGGCCCCGGGTACACCCTGTAAGGCAGACCTAACATTTGCTGTAGTGTAGGACTGAGTTTCACAGTCACGTTAGGGCTCAGCAGGATACAGACCTTGTCGTTGTGTGGGTTGACATCCAAGATCACGTGATTCTTGAAGGGATAGACTTTCAGCGGTTTTGAAGTATTCGTGGCCTCCCGTAGAGACTTGTACTCCAACAAGGACAGCAGACCCTCTATGAACTTCTGGGGCGTATCGTATTGGCCTTCGGGGAGAATGAGTTTGGTGACTTTGCCTTCGTAGGTCACCTCGTACCATACTTCTTGGTCTCGTACGTTGTACCACGAGTAAGGGTACTGAATATCTACCAGTCCACATTCCCACCGACCCGGTAAATGTAACGGTTGTGGTAATTGAGTGACATACTTGGCCAAGGTGTTGTCAGGAAACACATCGAGTGAACTATTACTGGGCAACGTCAGGTAAAACATGACGACTGAGTTGTTCTGGCTTCTGCACCGGGTTTTTATAGGGGGTCACCCTCCCTTAGTAAGGTTCCCAGGCCTTGGGCGGCTGACCTCGGCGTCGTGACCGTCGCGGTGACTTAGATCTGGGGGGGTTGCAGGGGGTGGCGTGGTAAAAGGGGTGACGAAGTAGGTGCCCGCCGTGAGGGTGTTTTGGGCGGCGTCTGCGGATGCCATTCACGTTCCCAGGTATGGGGAAGTCGAGAGGGTGCTTGCATCCACTTCCAGCGTTCACGATTTCCTACCAATTCTTGAGGGGTGTGGGTGTCTTTTAATCCCTGAGCAAAGGCTTCCCAGCCCGGTGGATTAGAGTGTTTGCGAGAACGTACCATATCGTTGATCAAATCGGTCATATGAGACCCCGGCACCACTTGGTTTCGAATCAGCAGTTTTCCTTCAGCGTTCCAACCCATATCGGCATTCTGTTTCACCCGGTCCAACAATAAACGCGCCTTGGTCTTGAAGGCTTTAGGCATACTGGCCAACACTTCCTGTTCCAGCTGAGGTGAGGCAGAGGATGAGGGTGGCGGTGTGAGTGTAGGCGTTGTGGGCGTTGTGGGTAGTTGTGGTGTACTACTACTACTCCCTCTATATTGATCCATAAACGTCTGGTACCGGTTCAGCGTATGATGGTAGAGTTGAATTTTCTCGTGATCGGGTAGTCGACGTTGGAGTATACTATTCATCTCTTCATCCAGAGACTGCAGTTGTTGCACTGTGGCAGGCACGGGATAGGGTGATTGCAAACTCTGTAACAGTCGAGGTTCGACCAGCATCATTTTTTTCGTATGTTCCATGACGTTAGCGTCCCAAGATGGAGCCTAGTAACGGCCCCAGTACAGTAGCGGCTAAGGGTGCGAGGAGTGCGCCGAGAAATCCACCTCGCTGTAACACCTGTTTCTTTTTCTTGACACTTCCCGTCTTCTTCACCAACGTTCGGAGACCCGCCTTGTGCCGTTGCAATTTCCCTTTCTGCAGAGGACTGAGCGGAACATTGCCTTTTAACACATTATGCGCCACTTCACACAAACACCGTACCAAGTCGGGATCCGCCCCGCGCACCAGGGCCCGGCCCACCTCCGGTGGCGCGCTGCGTAATACGCGGAGGGCCGGCGCGTGCTTGCGTACCCGTGCAGACATGATGAGTGACGGCTAGAGTGGGTTGTCTTCTTCTTTTATTTGGGTGTGTACACCGTCTGCACCTCTCCGGGAAAAATGTGGGTACGCAATCGAAGGGTGGAGGGGGTGTCTTGTTTCAAGTCGATGAGTAGATACCCGTGAGCTCGTTGGGTAGCATCTTCAAAGGCTTCTCGTACAAAGGCCGTGTTTTTAGGGTACATCTGTTGGGCCAGGTGTGTAATTTGGGAAGCGTCTCTGGGGTTTTTGAATAACACCACATACTGAGCATTCAAACTAATGTTCCTGTGCTCTTTGTTCTTACTGAAGAGATTCTGCACGATATAGATGATGCTCAACCGACGATGATGGCTTCCTTTGGTAAAGAGACGGGTGATTCGACTGTCCGTTTCCGTCATGAGATCGTCCACCACCACCAACGTGTCTTTGGGCGTATCTTCAGGGGGTAAGCCTTCCATTAAGGTGAGTCCCGGGACACGTGCCAGTTCCTCGTACGTGGGTTGCCAAGCTCCATAACACCACAGGATGCGAGCTAGAGGAGGTGAAATGAGGGCTGACCCGTGTTGGATGAGACGTTGAACGAAGTGTGTTTTTCCCGACCCTGTCGGTCCAGCGATGAGACACGTGAAAGGATGCTGCCACCGAGGATCCATAGTGTTTTTTTTTTATTTGGTGATTTGCGCTCGGCGTTCAGAGGCCCACCCCCGTTCTCGTGGATCCCACCGGGGATCGTAGTCGAACGGGTACCGTTGCCGTGGTAAACGTGATTCGTGCACTCTAAATGTGTTTAGCGTCGTAGGAGTGGTGGTGGTACTAGGTTGTGGTGATGGGCTGGAAGGGTCGTCGCTTCTCAGGGGTGACGGAGGATCACGTGGAGTCGTAGTAGTAGTACGGAGCGTCGTAGTAGTACGGGGCGTCGTAGTACGGGACGTCGTAGGCGTGGGTGGATGAATGTGGCGGTCAGGTGACGTGGTGGATGGAGTAGACGGCGTGGTAGGCGTGGGTGTCTGGGTTGATACGTGGCGATACCTTGACGTCTTGGATGGCGTAGGCAGCGTCGTAGTGGTCGAAGTGGTGGATGATTGAGGTGGAATTGTGGGACGAAGGGTGTTGAAACAGGATATCACGTACGCCAAATCGTTGAACACGCCTCCAAATAACGTACCCAGAAGCACTACTAGACACACTACAGTACCCACTTGTACTTTTCGAGTTCGTAACAGTAAGGGTAGATGTGCACTATCCATGGTACAACCCTACACTGAAGGATGGTGGTGATAGGGGTTAGAATTTATAGGCGTTTCATGTCACGGCCTGACACCCAGGAATTAAACGAACGGGGCCAACCTTGCCATTTGACGAAATGATAGGGGATGCCACGTCGACGTTCCGTTTTCAAAATCTTTTCCACCGTGTAGTAGTCTTTCGGTGTTTTCACTATGGGTTGTAATTCTGCCTCGTAAAACGTGCCTTGCAGTGTTTCTCCTTGTAGATCTTCCAGTTGATAGACGTGTGGCTGTCGAGGTTTATGGCGAACGATGACAAAGTGCTCGTCACTCCAGTTGGGCAAGTAACTTTTCTCAAATTGTCCTTTCACTTTACTGATCCGTACCACATCTCCGCGTTTGTAACGGGGTGACGTGAGTAGTGGACTGGGTGAGTACAGCGTACCACGCACTTGATGTTCGTTGCGTTCTGTCACATCGAGGGGAGCTCGCTGGATACTGCGATGATAGGCTCGATTGTACCCTTGAACCAGTTGAGGTAGTACATCGATGTACCGTCGGGTGTTTTGGGCGGTAAAATACTTGTACATTCGTCCTTTGAAGGTGCGATTGAATCGTTCCACCACAGAGGCTTTGGTCTCGTTGTACGTATGGAAGAAAAATACCTTCTGTTTCTTAAGAAAGGCTTGAAAGGGTCGGTTGAGAAATTCTGTACCTTCATCCGTTTGCAAATAGAGGGGTTTGCGCCCCGTCTTGAAAATCTGCTGGAACGCCCGTACTAGATTCTCTCCTGTTTTGGTGCGAATGGGTAGTACCCAGGCATACTTGGATAAAATATCGATACAGGTCAACATGTACCGATGTCCATCATTGTGAGGTGCAAATCGACTCATATCCACTAAATCAGCCTGCCATTGTGCGTCTATGCCTCCTACGATGACTCGGTTACGGCGAAAATGTCGTCGGGCTGCTCGATGTAAACTATAAGTGTCTTGGGTTTTTAACCAGTCTCGAACTTCAGTTCGACTGATGCCTTGGGAATGGGCAGCTCGAGCGAGCGCTCCCACAGCGCTATACGCGGCTGGACTGGTAGGGTTGTAATACAAATCGGTTAACACCTTGTTCACTGTAGATGCTGACCCCTTTTTTCCCTTTCGGGACCCCCTCATCACGGTCTTCCTACCCCTCATCGGGGTGCCTCTGGGTCCCCGTCCGGTGTGTTCGCTTCATCAGGTGACACTGACACTCTAGCCTCTGTGCACCCTATAGATATAGTACTTTCGTGTTCCCCGGCTGTATCGGGTTCATGTAGTTGTTCATGGGGTTCAGCCAGCGCGTCCTCTATAGCACGAGCCCACGCCAACTGGTCTGATGATCGCTCGTCCGGTGTAAACAGCTGGTCCACAATAGGCACTACTTTCTCCAAGGCTGACCACAGATCGGGGACTAGGGTGAAGCCTCGCGTACGGTCTTGGTAGCGGCCCAGACGTAGGAAGAGGGAGGTACGGTATACGTAGATGGCATTGTCTATGTGGATGAGGTGTCCGTCGAGCTCATCGCTCAACACCCGTTTAAATTTGGTCCAGCCGTCACGCTGTAGCGGCACCGTATTCGATAGGGTGTCAGCGGGTGCCCAGCAAATAGCTCCACGGTCTTCCACCAGGGTGACTTTATCTTCATAGACGTGTAACCCCGCCTGGGGTGTAAGGGGCAGGATGGCTCGTAGGTCGGATGACATGCTTGCTCTAAATGTCGAACGGTGAATGACACACACTCTGTCTCACCCCTGGTATTTATAGTGTCAGGTAGGGGGTACAGACATGAGTCGTACTATTCTGTGAGGGGCTCCTGTGGAGCGAGTACTTCATCGACCATGGGGACTACTTGTTGCAAAGCCGTCCATAGATCGGGGTCCAGAGTAAAACCACCTCGCTTGAGACAGAGGAGTCGAGCAAAATAGGGACCACGGAAAATGTAGACGTCGTCACACAGGTGAATGCTATCACCGTCGAGGTTACCGCATAACACCCGTTTCAAGGTAATCCAGCCTTCCGGAGATAAAGAGACACGCGCTGGTTCAGACGTACACCAACACCTACTGTCGTCATCGATGAGCTCCACGCGTTGGGGGTACAACAATAGGGTGCAGTCCGGTGTAAGAGTGCGGGTAGCTACAGAGCGCGCCTGGGGGTGGAGTACGTCGTGGACGTCGGTGATAATAGCTTTCAGCGCCTGCCATAATGCCGGCCGGAGTAGGATAGAGGCACCACCACACTGTTCTAACCGGGGAAAAAAAGAATCATCTCTACCACTTCGTAGGTAGACACCGACTCCCACGTGCATGAAATCGACTTCGGGCTCTTTTCCCTGTAACAACCGTGTCAATAGAGTCCATCCTGCTAGGCTTAAACATAGCTTCACCTCTCGGGGATGTTCTTCGATGAGCTGCAGTTCATGGTCATAGACGATGAGGATGACGTCAGGCGTGAGTTGGAAGAAGGCAAGCTCCGCTCCGTGCGCTGCCATAGTGGTGAATGACAAAACACCGACCAGGCAAATGTGTATATAGCCATTCTTACCCCCTTCGTGAAAGTCCGTGATGTCCGTCAAAAAAAAAAAAAAAAACCTCTAGTCCGTAACCGTATACGTTATAGGTTTGGGTTTTTTTTCGCACCTCTCTCTATCCGTACCCGTAACCGTTCTAGTTTTTATTCCACCCTCACCCTTCGTGAAAGTCCGTCATGACTCGTGAGTAAAAAACCCCTAGTCCGTAGCCGTACACGTTATAGGTTTTTTTTGCATCTTTCTCTCTATCCGTACTCCAGCACCGTTATAGTTTTTATTCTACCCGCCTGCTTCGTGAAAGTCCGTGATGATTCGGGCTGTAATGTTATCTGCAATCATTTAACCTGGGAATTGTGAATTTGGTGCAAAATCAGCGGATTGTAAATTAACCCAGGAAGGGTGGTCGCGCGGACCTCGGTGTAGACACCTTGTAGGCCACCAATCAGCATCCATTCTCATGTTTATAAATAGCCGCAATCATTTAACATAGGAATTTGCACTAGGTGAATTTTCGTGTAAAATGAAGAGATTCTGACGACACCCAGGAATGGCGCCAGGGGTGTTGGCCCTTTTCAGGGCCAACCCCACAATGTTATCTCAATACGTGCAATCATTTAACATTGTGAATTTGGGGCAAAATCAGCGGATTGTAAATTAACCCAGGAAGGGTGGTCGCGCGGACCTCGGTGTAGACACCTTGTAGGCCACCAATCAGCATCCATTGTCATGTTTATAAATAGCCGCAATCATTTAACATAGGAATTTTGCTAGTGCGAATTTTCGTGTAAAATGAAGAGATTCTGACGACACCCAGGAATGGCGCCAGGGGTGTTGGCCCTTTTCAGGGCCAACCCCACAATGTTATGTCAATACGCGCAATCATTTAACATTGACAAATTTGGCGCAAAATCAGCGGATTGTAAATTAACCCAGGAAGGGTGGTCGCGCGGACCTCGGTGTAGACACCTTGTAGGCCACGTGTACATCCATTGTCATGTTTATAAATAGCCGCAATCATTTAACATAGGAATTTTGCTAGTGCGAATTTTCGTGTAAAATGAAGAGATTGTGACGTCACCCAGGAATAGCGCCAGGGATGTTGGTCCTTTTCAGGGCCAACCCCACAATGTTATCTCAATACGCGCAATGATTTAACATTGACAAATTTGGCGCAAAATAGAAGGATTGAGAATTAACCCAGGAAGGGTGGTCGCACGTGGGCATAGACATCCATTAGCCACGTGTACATCGACTCTCATGTATATTAATACACGCATTCATTTAACATGGAAATTTTCCACTAGACGAATTTCGTGCAAAATCACGGGATTCTGGCGTTAACCCAGGCAGGGTGGTCGAGTGACTATTGACCAATGAGATGTCTATAAAAGAGCCAATGAAATGGCTATAAAAGAACCAATCGGCTAGCCCTAAAAAAGAACCAATGAAGCCAGTATGAGCGAGGTTGAAACAGCCAATGAAAATGACCTGTATGTCAGTATAAAGCCAGCGGGAGCATGATGTGGGGCATTCCAAAACCTTTCACCGACGTGACAACACGTAGAGGAATATTATATAGAAAACAAAGATGAGCCGCCGCGCTGTTGCAAAAATGTCTACGACCAAGGCCTCCGGGCGAATGACGATAGCACGCCGGGAGCAAGAAAAAAGAGAAAGACGTACCATGGGGCGAGCCGTCAAAGATTTTTTGGCGGCGGAGGTTCGAATCTGGTCCAGATATTTACAACAGCAAAACAACAACAACTTCAACCGCCAGGCAGCCGAAAATTTAACTACCCTCATCAGAACGGCAAGAACAGTGGGGGACGACGAGACGTGGCTGGTGCATCTCCAAAAGACCATGGAGGAGATGCACCCTCCTCCTCCTCCACGACAACGACAACAACAACAACAACAACAACAACAACAACAGCCTCCCGTCGATCCGGAGTATATATCCATGGCAGCAGCAGCTATTCCACCCGCACGCTTGCTAGAAGACCTGAGCATATCTCCTGACGTAGAAGACGGCTGTCATCAACACCTTTACACGCTACAACCACAACGATATTTCTCCGTCAGTGAGAGGGAGTAGACAGGAAAACTCCCCCCCTGAAGAAAACAGGGTCAACAAATTGAATCCAACGGCCCTTTTCAGGGCCAACCCATTACTGTCGAAAGAGAACTTCTAACTTGGCACAAATTCAAATCATAGGTCCTACATTATGCCCTCTTTATTCTATAGTATTACCAAACTGCAACACCAAAAAACAATCCCTGCCCCCATTAACGGTCCTTTTCAGGGCCAACCTCTTACTTTGAAACACACAGGGTTTTTTTTCTCAGTGTTTTAGGGCTAACCCAGGCAAAAAATTTGGCGCAAAAATGAGCGGCATGATTGCAGATAACATTACAGCCCGAATGATAACGGACTTTCACGGACAAAAGGGGAGGGGCGGGTAGAATATAAAAAAACTAGAACGGGTACGATACGATACGATACGATACGATACGATACGAATTTTAGGGGGAGTAACGCCCATTACGATACGAATTTTATTACGATCAAAGTAAACGTACAGTGATCAAGGGGACGTAACTCCCAACATAAACACTGATACGGGGTACGGATAATTGATGTGTTATTTACCTATTGTTACCTAGGTATGTGTGCGGGAGTTGGTGTTATTTTTTTGTGCTTTTTTCAGTTTTTAGAAGTTTCCCCTTTCGGAAAGATGGGGTGGCCCTGAAAAGGGCCTTTGGAATATGTAAGCGATTACATCGTTGGGGGCAGGTGGCGTTGTCTTCTCACAGTACACACCGGGCATATCAAGGCTATGAATTCACACACTAGGGGGTTGTAATCGTCCCGACACGCTGGTAATTGGGCATGTCGATGTATACAAGCTACACACAAGGCTTGATGCCCACAGGGGAAAATAGCGTATTTAGCGAAGTGGTTACAGCATTCCACGCAGTGTAAATAGGATGCTGCTTGGCGTTCTGTGTTGGATGCCAGTGTTGTTCTTATTGCGGAAGCGTAGTGGATGACGTCTTCGTTTTCTTTTTGGCTTATTTTTCTTGTGTTCTCTGTTATTCTCTTTTTTCTTGCGTCTTTTCTGTTTTTTCTTGCCTCTTTTCTATTTCTATTTCTTCTTGCGTCTTTTCTGTGTTTTCTTGAGTCTTTTCTGTTTTTTCTTGAGTCTTTTCTTTTTTCGGGTACTGTGGTTTTTAAGTCTTTCCTCTTCTCCTCATCTTCTCCTTCTTCTTCTTCTTCTTCTGTTTCTGTTTCTGTTTCTTCTTCTGTTTCTTCTTCTTCTGTTTCTTCTTCTTCTTCTTGTGCCGTTTCTCCTGCTTTTTCTTTAGCTTGGGGGCTTTGTTGTTGTTGTTGTTGTTTCAACATAGCTTCTAGCACGCGGTCCATGTCGTCAAAACGTTGGTATTGGACTGTGGTAAGATCCGGTGTGGCTGCTGGGAAGTCACTAAGATGCGGTGTGGCTGCCGGGGGGTCTCTAAGATGCGGTGTGACTGCTGGGGGGTCTCTAAGATGCGGTGTGGCTGCTGGCGGGTGGTCCCGGGGTTGAGGTGTAAATAAGTCTTCCATTATAGCATCCAGCCATGGCTCGTCATGTACCATATTAATGATGTTGCCGAGCAGTTGTACTTCATCATCATCATGATTTGTGATCAAGTCTGGTATGTCAATATCCATGATTTCAGCCAGGGATGACTCCATGACTGTGGACTCAGGCTCGTCAAATACGACGTAATAGGCTGGTGAATTGGCACTGGTAAAATGAAAAGCTTCTGCACGTCTAGTAGACACTGGCATAATTGTGAATGAATCAGTAAATACTGCGCGCTATTTATAGGGTAAAGCGCGGACGTCAGCGTAATTTTTATATTTTTTTGTGCTCACTTACGCTGGAGAAATATTTTTGTGTTTCTTTTCCAATTTTAAACGGGTGTGATATTGCAATAAATGCGAGTGCACGTATAAATTTTATTTCAAGTTGAACTGGGGCAACTGATGGTGTAGCATTTAAAAATTTAGAAGGGTAGCGATAGACTAAGCCACTATTTTTAATAATTTTATCGATTTTTAAACCCATAAGGTTATGGTTAGGTAGTGTGGAAAACCCGGTACACTGAAAATAAATCGGTTTTCCTGGGTAAAAATACGTCAAGTATGTTGCTCACAGCCTTATAATGTGACCCTGAAAATTGTAGCTGGTTTATCGAAAGAAAACTAGGAAATTTTTATCCTTGGGCAACGGTAACACAGCACTATACAGTGTGCAGACAAAAATGTGAGTACAGCTATGGGTGTCAAATGGGGAAAATTTCCTGGTTTTTTCTTTTCGATAAACATGCTGCAGTGAACTCACATTTATTGCAAAAAATGAGACCCGTTTTAAAGTTGGAAAAATAAAACACAAATTTTTTTTAGCAGATACCACCATCTTGCACCCACTCACACCGGCCGCCATCTTAAACCCACCACCCACCACCACCAGCCGCCATCTTAAACCCACCACCCACCACCACCAGCCGCCATCTTAAACCCACCACCCACCACCACCAGCCGCCTAGACTATAAATAACGCGTAGTATGTTGCCATTTATTCACAACTACAATCATGGGTACAAGACGAAGACTATTCACCGATCCTAGAGATCCTAGAGAACCTAGAGAACACAGAGAGGTGATTACGAGTGGAGATGAACATAACGATGGTGGAGTGACAATAATTACAAGCTTTCAGCAGGTTATTGCCGACGAAACGATGATACGGCGAAGTGAAGAACAACTGGAAGAGCTGAGGAGGGAGGCAATGGAAGAAGATGCGAGGTTGATAAGACAGCGAAGTCAAGAACAAGACCAAGAAATCAGGAGGGTGGCAGCAATGGAAGAAGATGAGGATATAACTGATGAAGAAGAAGAACTCCCCTGGTTAAACAGTAACAGACCTCCAGCAAATACAACGGCTACCCAAACTCCGATTATAACGACGTCGGCTACCGAAACAACGTCGGCTACCGAAACAACAACAACAACAACAACAACACCACCACCACCATGCTCTTGGGCCGAGGTAACCCGCCTGAACGAACAGATTAATCACATGAGACAAGACATGGATCAAATGGACGTTATGATTTCAAAACAAGAAGAAGCCCTACAGAAGGAAGAAAGTAAATCAAGATGCAGCGTGTGTACAGACGAGGAAAGCCTGTACGCCCTATTTCCGTGCGGGCATTTATGCCTATGTGAAGAATGCTGGGTGACGCTAACATGTATAGGGGACATGTGCCACTGCGCTGAAACGGACGAACAGCATTTAAAAATCAAGTGTCCCGTGTGTAGGAAGCAGGTGGCCGGGGTAAAGAGAATCTACCGCTCCTAAAACAAGTGTCGTAACACTTTTCCAAAGGCTCTTTTTAGAGCCACCCCATCTTTCCGAAAGAGGAAACTTCTAAACTCAAAAAGCACCAAAAAAATAACACCAGCTCCCATCACCCCCCTATGAAAAAAAAAAATTTTAATACAATTATCTTTGCAAAAAAAAAAAAAAAAAAAAAAAGAATGAACACTAACAACCATTTTTTAATTTTCTACTATTTTTATTAACACAAATAGAATGAACGTGTTCACCAGGGTATTGAATTTTAATACAATTATACGCTATGAAGGCGCTTCAATGCACAATGAACATAAAATGAACATAGTGTAGGAATACGTGAGGAGAGAAGCCGTATTTTCAGCTTGAGCAAGACTGGCAGATGATAATGTCTGAATGTTCCAATGCAATAAGACTTGAAAATGCTCAATATTTATACAACAAGACAATAGAATGAACGTCTTCAACTCTGAGTATTGAATTTTAATACAATTAACAGTAAAAACTCTGAGTATTCAACTCTGAGTATTGAATTTTAATACAATTAACAGTAAAAACTCTGAGTATTGAATTTTAATACAATTATACGCTCTCAAGCCACTTCAATGAACGTGTAGGAATACGGTAAATGTTTTTCAACACCACACTTGTTCAATAGTTCTGCAACAAGACTTGTTTGAACTCATCATCGTCTTTCCGCCCCTGGTGCACGTAGATGTAGGTAGCAATCTCTTCACGTGGAATTCTGGGAGGGCAGGCAGCTTCCAACGCCAGGGCAATTTGCGCCTCGGTCACGTCCTGTAGTGCCTCAGTGATCAGTGCGTATGAGAGTACACTATTGTCCACACACGTATGCATGTTTATCGGACTGTTATTCCCACAGCCTGCACATGCTTGGATACGCAAGTGTCGAATGCGAGGTCTGATAAGATCCAGGACTGTGTCGATGTACTTCTTATAAATATAATGAGACACCTGGTAAGCCAGGACTTGACGAATTGTAGCTGTGAGACTCTGCAACTTCCGCCACGCCGTTAATTTCAAGGTGACACCCTGAGGACAAGGAACACGCTCTTGCGTATCTAACCTCATTTTCCATTTGCGGATATGCACCAGGAGCTGGTCGTTGAAATTGGCACAGCTGACAAAGATGTCGTCACCCACATAAAATTTCGCTTCGTCACTCCCCTGGTCGCGAATAACCGCATCGATGGCGTAATCAAGGGTCTCCAGTTTTTGCCAGGTGTCGAAGGTCAGGGCAATATGCCTACCGGGTCTGTCGTTAAAGCCCGATGCGTTAAAATGCACTTCTTCGTCTTTGACACTCACAGTTAAATAGGCTGAGAGCTCCCAAATGTCCGTGTGGGCTGCCTGGTAGGCCTGCTGGATAATGTTATTGATATCCTGCACAGACATAGGAAGTTGCACCTCTTCTTTCACAGGCTCAGGCACTTGCTGGGGTACTGGCTGAAGCACTGACTCAGGTATTTCTAAAGGTGTTAGTCGGGGCCGTTTGGGTCGTGCAGCGCGTTTGGCAGGTACACCAGACGCTGGGTGCGTACGTTTGCTAGCTGTACGCTCTTCGGTGGTATCCATGACTAAGATATCATCATCTTGTATAACGTGGACTTCAAGTAGATCTGCTAGTTCTTCATTTCCCGTGATCTTCAACCCCGCCACGAAGGCTAGAAATGCATAGGGGGTAGAGCGCAGTACACCATCGATGAGGGCTGTGTTTTGTGCTGAAGTGGTTTTCTCAGCCATGATTTCTTCGACACGCTGTTTCAGGAGTATGTTTTCCTCCATAAGGAAATCACATAATTCGCCCACATGCTGCATCTCATCAATCAGGCGAACACGGTACTTTCCAAGCCTCACTAAAAATGATGATGACTCCATGACTATGGGCTCAGGCTGATGAGCAACTGCTACGGTGTAATAGTCTGGTGAATTTGCACTGGTAAAATGAAAAAAAGTAAAAGGTTCTACACAGCTCATACAAACAGGCAAGCAGGCTGGCTGGCTGGCTAGAGGTGAAGCAGGCAGGCAGGCAGGCAGGCAGGTAGGCTGGTCAGGTCAGGTAGTCAGAGTGCTCCGCAGGGTAGTGCAATGAATACACCCCACCCCTAAAAATCGCCTGCTTTTATACGTTTTTCTACAATCCGCCATCTTAAACCCACCACCCACCACCACCAGACGCCATCTTAAACCCACCACCCACCACCACCAGACGCCATCTTAAACCCACCACCACCCACCACCACCAAGCCGCCATCTTAAACCCACCACCCACCACCACCAGCCGCCATCTTAAACCCACCACCCACCACCACCAGCCGCCATCTTAAACCCACCACCCACCACCACCAGCCGCCATCTTAAACCCACCACCCACCACCACCAGCCGCCATCTTAAACCCACCACCCACCACCACCAGCCGCCATCTTAAACCCACCACCCACCACCACCAGCCGCCATCTTAAACCCACCACCCACCACCACCAGCCGCCATCTTAAACCCACCACCCACCACCACCATGACCCCATGTGACACAATACGCGCTTCTCATTGGATGTCAATGTCACGTCACAAAAATTTCTGCGCATGCGCAGTGATGCGCCAATCCGTCTAAATGCTCTTACGCTACTACTAAGGTGAACTGTAACACCAGTATACAAAATTATATCGAGCGCATTGAATCCTCATCACATGATGCTGAGGCCGATCAGAACGGAGTGTCGGTAAAATCAGGTATGTTTCGTAGAGGATTCTCTCAATCATGATGCTATACTATACACATACAAAATATGAATTGATGATGTGTCGGGCCTATAGCACAAAATCTCAAGCAAATTGGTACAACTGGGCACACACGGTCTCATTTCTGCCGCTAACGTGTTGATTTGGGTGGGGGCGTTCTATCAGGGGACGGTGGGATTGGGAAGGGGCCTAATGCCTCGAGCAGTATTCAAGGTTTTCCATCAATATACTCTATTCCATACCCCAATATTTCAAGCACGTGAAATCAGACAAAAATTATGTGCGGGGAATGTGACTTGCACATCCCTGGCTGGACATGCTAGTGGCGAACCCTCAATCACAGGTTAATTACCACTGGTGGAGTTAACGTCCAACAAATGCAAAATTGAGCTTGGCAACCGGCCAGATGTTATTCAGCGATGTATTCCCCTACGGACCCTGTTGCCTCGACGGAGGTCTTTGCGCTCATCCAGCGATTGTTTTTGACGAAAAGTAGACCAATTTTACCCAACCCGTAACCTATTTGTTGTTTGGTTTCTTTGGATGTTTCGATAAAAAAACAGGAAAAAAACAAGGCGCGCAATGAAATTAATAATATGGTGCAGCTGTACACAGGCTTGTTCAGAAAAGTGTAGACCCAGAGCGGCGCGCCGCTCTGTTCCAAAGGCCAGAAAACTATACCTACCCCGCATTGTTTTTTCGTTCTAAGGTTATAAATTATATGTAAACAAACAAAAAAGCCGTGCCGCTCTAAAATTAACTTGATGGTGAAGCTACAAACATAGTCTTCCGAAATGGAGTACATTCAAAGCGGTGCGAAGCTTAGTTTAGAAGAAAAGTCATTCAATTATACCTCTCCCCACCATTGTATTTTTGTGTACAGTTAAAAACAGACTTACACAAACTTGTTAGTGTTCGGAATACCGGTACTGTAGATCCAGAGCGGTGCGCCATTTAGTTTTGACTGAAAGTCGATCGATTATACTCAAACCTCAACTTCTTTTTTTTTTCGCTTTGAAAGTTTGGAAAATTAAACGGAAAAAGCGGCTCTGACAAGAAGTTGATGGTGTAACTGTATGCATGGTCTTTCAGAAAGCCGTATGTTAAGAGCGGCGCGCAACTTAGTCCATCAATTATATCTCTCCTCATCAAATATTTATTCATTTTTTACCGTTGCAAGATGATATATATGAAAAAAGTCGAGCGCCAATCTGAAATTAATGGTATGGTGTAGCTGTATACAGACTTGTTCGGAATAGGGTAGATCGACAGCGGTGCACTGCTTACTTTTAAAGAAAAGTCAAGAGATTATACCCCAACCCCACATTTTTTTTGTATTTCTTGGAAAAGTTTGAAATTATATGTTTAAAAAAACGATGTCGCGCGCCCTCTGAAATTAATTTGATGGTGTAACTGTATACATATTCTTTCAGAATATAATAGACTGAGAGCGGCGCGCAGCGAAGTTTAAACGAAATACATCTCTCCCCATCATATATCTTTTATAATTTTTTGGTACTCTTTCGAGATGATATATAAGAAAAAAATAAAGCCGCGCGCCGCCCTGAAATTATTGGTATGTTGTAACTGTATACAGGCTTGTTCGGAATAACGTAGATGCAGAGAGGCGCGTCTACCCGCGGGAGACCAAAGCGACTCTCATGTAAACTGGTGACATTTTTGAATCCCCAATCTCAAAGCGAGGCAGCATGACATCACTCGCTCGACCGGGACTATTCATTCTCAAAGAGAGCCGTGTCTGAAAACTTTACCACATCCAATATTTTGTTTCGTTTCTTTGAAAGTTTCGAAATCATATGTAAAAAAACCAAAGCAATACGCCGCTCTGAAATTAATTTCATGATGTAGCTATGTATATGTTCTTTGAGAATAGAGTAGA